>JADRCD010056659.1:0-19144 GCA_019843815.1 Montemys delectorum | reverse complement strand
GGGGGGGGGGAGAGCATAAGCCGCTGTATAGCTGTATAGGGGTGGAGCTCAGAGGACATCTTTTGGGGACTGATTCTCTCCTTCCACCATGTGAGCCTCAAGGATCAATCTCAGGTTGACGGGCTTGGCTGCAGGCACCCTCACCTCCTGAGCCAGCTCAGCAACCATTTGTCCATTTGTTGTTTTAAATCAAGTAATTTAGGGCCAGCATTGTTCACTAGATCCGGCATTTGCTCAGTACATTAATAAGACTTAGGGTTTATTTTTCCCTTTTTATTTTATGTCTTTCAAATTTTCACGATATTAATATTGTAAAATATTTCCCAATACTAACATTTTCAAATGTTTAGATATTCTTCTTTTGTGAAGCCTGAGTTTATCTTCAGGGCACAGTTGGAGCTCTGTGCTGTTAGCTGCTGTGCCCGGCAGCTGTGGAGCTTGGTGACCCTGCTGTACAACTGTAGTTCCATCGTCCCTAGAGCAAAGAGACTGACTAGAATGCAGCATATGAAGGGGGTCTGAAGTGCCAGCCCCCAATATGGCTGTGCTTCTGCCAGCAAGAGCAGGGTATGTGGCTTGAATCAGAGGTGACAGCTGTCCACCCAATGTTTGCTTTTGCTTTTGAGGCAGATGCCAACATGGAAGCGAACAGTTTCTGACCTCATATGTGAACAACAGGTCATTTCAGGGTAGCTTGCGGCTATGCATTAAGATGTTGCTGGGTATTCTAGACTCTGCAGTGTACTGCTGACTAGTATGGGGGATCAGTGCAGACAGCAGGACCAGCAGCCACCACTGACGACAAGGACATGTGCCCTGTGTTAACACGTTGTTAGCCATGTGCTTGTTAAGGTGACCCCGGAAACTCATGAAGAAGCTGTGCAGACAGCACTGGGCCTATCTGGTACTGGATGAGGTTAGGCACCCTGGAGAGCCCACCTAGCAATTGGTCTTAGTTGGGGATCTTAGGAGGATCATGACTCATGGTTCTGAGTTTGTGGGCAGCTGCCAGGAAGTAGCCTGAAGGAGATGCCAGCTGGGGAGCTGAGGATGGAGTTGAGGGCAGTGTGGACACTTGCCATTCTCTGCGTATGATGAGTTGGGTGAGTCTGGCGTTCTTCTCGACACTGAACTAAAGCTACTCACACAGGCTTGGAAACACTCCATGGTGGCAGGAGACGGTGGCACATGAGGGTTTTCATGTGCCACCATGGAGAAGAGTGTGCCAGGTCCTTCTGGGCTGGAGTTATGGACAGACAAGAGCTGCCATGTGGGTCCTGGAAACAGGGTCCCCTACAAGAACAAGTGCTCTTGACCACTGAGATTCCTCCAGCCCTCCCCCCAGGCTTCTTCGTGTGACAAAGATACCCCCAGGTCTGCTGCCTGGGTCAGACAGACCTGGCGCCCAGAGGAAGATCCTTGGTGGACCTTTCTTGATGTCTGGGCCTGCATCCCTGCCTGCATTTTCTCAGTCCCATCTGATCTCAGGGGCGACCATCTCTGCCTTTGCGGCAGGGCCTTTAAGGGAGCGTTGGAAAACACTGGGTTTTGAGAAGAAGTCAAGCGCTGCTGAGTTTCCATTTGGAGCTTTTTCAGAGAAGGGCCAGACCTTGTGACGAGCCTCCTTGTAGCCCCACCTGACAGCACGTCTCGTCTTTTGTATTCTCCATATTGCTCCCTTCTGCCCTATTATTCTGAAGCCACTAAGAAGCTCTCTGTTGACAACATTTACCAGGTTCACTGCAGGAACTGAACGCTAGGCTGGGGCCCAGAAGAGATATGCTTGAGCAGAGTTCTCCCAGAGACCTGGGAGGAGCCACCAAGGCTGAGTGCTGGGACACTGAGAGACCCCAAGGGAAGATATGAGCTTGCCTGGGCCCATTAAAAGACACTGGTCTCCCTCCAGGTTCCTTCCAGAGAGACAGCTGCTACTAGGTGGGGATGAGTCCTCCTGGCAGTCCTCCGTCTCCTCCTGTAGGACCTTGGCAGGAAGGGAGCAATACCTTCCTGTCTCCTTGATGACGTACCAGCCGTGTCAGCCCCCCACCAGTGAGAGGAAAGGCCTGTGGGACATGCCCATCTGCCAGGGTTAACCGAGAAACCAGGAGGATAAGCGTTCCCTAGGCCTCAGCCAACTGGATCCTGTGATGCAGAGCCTGGTGCTGGCACAGGCAGTGGACAAAGACGCTTTGTTCATGTTCAAGAATAAACACTTCCCCTGGATATTTATTCCCAGGCTCAAATGTAATGTGGGGTGTAAGTTACTCTTTAACAGGCAATTGGATACTGGCTGTTGAGTTCTGAACTAATTTCCTGGAGGGAAGGGATGGCTCTGTCTGCCCAGGGGATGACCAGCCTCCAGAGCACCTATGGCTGCCCATTACCAGGACCCTGAGACAGACACAATGGCTACTGTAGTCTTCTCCTAGAGGCAGGGGAGGCTGAATGCAATGAAGGCCCAGCACAGGACATGTTTATTTTGCCAAGGCAAGGAGCCTGTCTGTCCATTCCCCCTGCATCCACATCAGCTGCTTGGGAGAAACCAGTTATCATGTGCTTTGGGTGGGAGTAAGCTGTTCAGGACCATGATGCCCAGCCCCAGGCTCCACCCAAGTCCAATGCTGGTCCTCTAGATCAGGGTCAATGGCTGACATACCATGAACTGTCAGTCTTTAGAGCTTAAATAAAACTATGCCAGAGTGAGGAGTGGTGATTACTGGCAGAGTCCTTGCCTAGCATGTGGCAGGTGCTGGTTGCATCTCTGACATCACAAAAATAAGTGAGTAGGTACTGCACATAGCTTTACATGTCAAGCGTTAAAAATCTAGATGAGGGGCTGGCGAGATGGCTCAGCGGGTAAGAGCACTGACTGCTCTTCTGAAGGCCCTGAGTTCGGATCCCAGCAACCACATGGTGGCTCACAACCACCTGTAATGAGATCTGATGCCCTCTTCTGGTGTGTCTGAAGACAGCTACAGTGAATTATGCCAGAGCGAGCAGGGCTGGATCGAGCAGGGCAGAGCGAGCAGGGGCCAGCAGAAGTCCTGAGTTCAATTCCCAGCAGCCACACACGTGATGGCTCACGGCCATCTGTACAGCTACATTGTACTCATACACATAAAATAAATAAAATAAATCTTAAAAAAATCTAGATGAGGACATTGGACAGAGAAAAAGAAGCCATCTCCATCCCTGCCCCCTGCTCTGATTGGACCATGGGAGACCTCTGCCTCAGGGGAGTTTGTCCTTGGTTTGCTAGAGACCCATCACTTAGTACAGAAAGATGAGCAAGGCTATTGACTCAACCCTGCATGAGTAGTTGGACCAGAAGGAGGAGGGGAATCACTTTGCAGGAGGAAGATGTAAGTAAATGTCATGCGGGTGTCGTGGAGGTCCCTGCACAATGCCATCCTCTGTGGAAGTCACAGGAGGGCATCAGGAGACAGATTCAGGAAGAGGTGTGGGAGAAAGCGAGTCGGAAGCCCTCAGAGCAACAGAAAGCTGTCCTTTCCTTGACTACGTGGGATTTGACAGTCCCATCTGCTCACAGATTTGAATGTTTGGTTCTTGGAAAGGTTCAAAGGTGTGACCTTGTTGGAGGAGGTATGTCACAGGTAGTTGGCTTTGAGATTTCAAAAGCCTATGCTAGCTCCAGTCTCCATCTCTCTTCCTCTATCTTGCAGATAAGATATACATATGGTCTTAGCAAATGCTCCAGCAGCATGCCTGCCTGCCACGGTGCACCTCTCCGTGCCGGTAAGGGCTCACCCTCTCAGACTGTAAGCAAGCCCCAGTTAAATACTTTCTTCTAAAGCTTATCCTGCTCATGTCTCATTACGGCCATAGGAAAGTAACAGAGACAGCTCATTTGGATTCAGGGGCCAGCCACGGCACTAGGATCCAGGATCCTGTGACCTGTCAGTAGAGCTGGTCTCTGTGAGCTCTTGAGCGAGGGCATCTCAGTGTGGATTCCTGTGGGCCCTGGTCTTCGCTCTTCTTCATGCTTCCAACTGCTCTTATTGACAGGCGGGGAGATAAAGAAGGTCGGGAGTGGAGTCGGAGGCTGTCGAGTGTACACGTGAGCCCTGACTCAGTGTACTTTCCCCCTGTAGTAGACTTGGGCGGACCTGTACTGGCTCAAACACTGAGTGTGTGCGGATCTAACAGATTTGTGTGGGCAAGAAGGGGAGGGTTAGTCTGAGCCTGGGTTCTGAAGAGGGTGGAAACCTGCTTGTGGTGGCTAAAATTCAAGCAGCTGGGTACATCTGTGTGAGATTTTTAAAAATTAAGTAATTTGAAGTGGGAAGACCCACTTTAAATCCAGATCTTTTGAGGTGGGAAGATCCAGCTTTAATCTGCTGGCAGAAGATAAAGGTGAAGCACATGGAAGAAAGACGCTTGCTCTTTTTCCCTGCTTGCTTTTGCTCTGCCTGGCAAGTCCATTCCTCCCCTGGCCATTAGAGCCTACTTCCATAGGATTCTGGTATATACTGAAGACCAGCTGAGACAGCCAGCCTTGTAGACCGAACAGCTATTGGATTCTTAGACCTTCTTCTGGTATACGGCCGTTGTTGGACTAGCTGGACCAGATCACAGCCTGTAAGCCATTTCTAATAAAACATTTAAAATGTATAAATAATATCTATATAATATATAAATAAATAAAATGCCTATATGCATATATATGTATGTACACACACACACACACACACACACACAAATACACACACACACATTCTATCAGTCTATCAGCTCTGCTCCTTTCGAGAACCCTAGTGCACTGCCTGCAGGGTCAGGTCAGCATGAGACAGTGGGGGGTGAGGGCTGTAGGAAGGACACTACTAAGTCCATCTTTATTTTATGTGCATGTTTGCATGTGTGCATGTGCACATGAGGGGGAAGGAGGACTTCTCCAGCTATAGAAATCCTCAGATGTTCAGAGCCTCCTATAAGAGTTGTAGTTTGGTGGCTGGATAGAGGGCTCTGTGATTAAGAGGGCCCAGGTTTGATTCCCAGCACCCACATGACAGTTCACAGCTGTCTGGGCTTCCAGTCCCCGGGGATCCAACACCCTCTTCTGGACTTTGTGGAACACCTGCTACACAGACATACATGCAGCAAAAAACCCCATAAGTATAAACATTTAAATAATCTTTAAAGGAAGGTGTGGCACTGCACAGAGGCTCACACCCTCCCCCTGGCCTTTAAACTATCTCTAGGTGACTTTTAAGGATTGATGCAATGGAGCCAGGTGGCGGTGGCTCATGCCTTTAATCCCCACACCTGCAGAGGCAGGCAGATCTCTGTGAGTTCAAAGCCAGCCTGGTCTACAGAGTGAGTTCCAGGACAGCCAGGGCTACACACAGGAACCCTGCCTTGAAAACCCAGGGGGGGTGGGCGGAATCAGATGCAATGGAAGTGTTATGTGAATAAATGCTATGTGCATAATGTCTGTCCCATCCTGTTTAAGTTGTAAGAAAAAGGGTAAGGATGCGTGTATGTTCAGCACAGATGTACTTTTTTCAACTAGTTTAAATTTGCTATTGGTTGAATGTGTGGCTATGGAACTCATGGATATTGAGAGCTGATGACATTTTTAAACTGTATATTGTGAGTTGGAAAAGCATGTGTATTCTAAGGAGCACTGTATTCGGGAGAAAGGCAGAGCTCTCATGATAAATGTAATGCTGGAAAAAAAAATCAAGGCCAAGGGAGCCCAGCATGCTGGCCTAATGTGACTCCAAGCAGGGAGGGGAGAGAGGACCACCACCCAAGTCTCTGGGTTGAACTCCTTGAATACTAGCCACTGTTACCTAGCCCTTGTGGGCAGGAACACAGTAAATATGTGGAGGGTGGGAAGGCAGGATGGGTGTCTGGATGCACAGCCCTGGTTCCGTGGCTGTTGCCCTCAGGAGGTCTGGAGGCTGGGGCCAGAGAGATACACTGTGTAGGAAAGCTGCTCTGAGCAAGCTCTGCAGGCTCTTGCTGCAGGCTTCCTTCACAGGCATGCCCTTGGAGCTCAGGGGCTCCTGTGTGCACTGTCACCTTCCCAGGGGCTCTGCAGGGCAGAGCACTTGGCCCTCTCAGGTCCAGAGCAGCAGGTCTGCCCTTCTGCCCCAGGACCCCACTGGGGAATAGCTACTGGCCAGAACGGATGGCTTTGGGCCCTGCAAACGATCCCCAAAGACAACGTGAAGGAAACTCTCCTCCGCAGTTCCTGTGGCTGGAGAGGCAGGTGCCCTGTGGCGTCAGGAGAAGCCTGTGAGTCGGCACCCACTGGCCAGTGGGCTTGGGTGCATGCAGGTTGTCAGGCAGCAGTGGCTCTGCAGATGGGGTGAGCCTTACACCCACTCTTGCTGCCTGGGTAGATGCAAGGAAGGTCACCGGCTCCAGTTTCAGTAGAAGAGCCATTTGGCCACAAGGCCAGAGCGGGGACGAAAACACAAGGTCCCACTCTGTCCCCTTTCAAAAGAGAAAAAGCCTGCATTTCTATAGCAGAGTGACTTCATTGTGGCTGTAAGAACCTGAGCCTGTTAGGACAGGTAGCGTCTCTGTGTGGCTCCTCACTGTCCCCACAGCAGTACCTTTGTGGGGCAGGAGAGATGGTGGCCTTCTGCCAGTCTCCTGGATACTTGAGGACACTAGTAGTCCATCATGATGTTCCCAAGCCTTGGTCTGGGGCTATCAGGTCACCTGAAGACAGGTGGGTGGGAAGGGCACTAGCGAACCCTGTGTGTGCTGGGAGTCCTCTGCTTCTGTTCTTGCCTTCCTCATTCAGAAGGCATTCAGAGCCCTAGGGTGGGCTACCAGGTGGCTCCCAGATGGTGCCAGTCTTGGCAGGGCTGGGGCTTCTGATCCAAGTGTTATTGAGAGAATGGTGGCCTGTCCCCATGTAGGTCTGGGTGGCCAAAGGTCACATGCAACTCACAGGCAGGAGCATGAACCTGTGAGTACAAAGCCCTGGTTCTGCAGGGAGAACGTGTCACTAGCTTTCTGACCCTATCTTCTATGTTTCCACCCAGCATGTCCTCAAAGCAATAGACACTTGACCATGGACTGAAACTTTGAGACTAGGAGCCCCAAATAAATTCTTTTAAAAGTTGATTTTCTCAGTTATGTTGTGACACCAACAAACACTAACACAGTTCTTTTTAAAAAATTTTTTTGAGACAGGGTCTCTCTATATAGTCCTGGGACTTGCCACATAGACCAGGCTGGCCTCGAACTCACAGAGCCTTTCTCAGCTTCTAAGCACTGGGATTAAAGGCACATGCTACCATGCCTGGTCTAACAGTTTGAAACTGCAGATTTGAATTGTTTAACAGACATAGGGCCATCTAGGATTTTTTTCCCTGTTTTTAACACTTGTGTGTGTGTGCTAAGAGAACAATTTCTAAGAGTTGGTTTGCTTCTTACAGGCAAGTGCCTTTGCCAGCTGCGCCATCTTGCCAGCCTAGTTTTTCTTGGTGTGAATTCTGGAATGATGGAACTTGCTTCCAAGGGATCCGACCATTTCTTACATCCTGTAGTATTTATCGGCACAAAGCTGTTCATGCCATTCTCTTACTGTCCTTTCGATCTGTATGTGTCCAGTTACTGAAGACTGAGGCCAGGCCAACACTCCTGTCACTGAGCCATACCCTAGTACTTGTCCCTTTAATGCCTATGGAATCCGTATTGACATCTGTCCATTTCTGTCAGTCTGGCTGGGGATTTATTCCTTTATTGATCTTCTCAAGGAACTGGCATTTATGTTCATCAATTTTGCTCCACGGTTTTTCTGACTTCAATCTCACTAGAATAGATTAGTATCCTTTTCTTTCTTGGTTATACTTTTTTTGAGACAGGGTTTCTCTGTGTAGCCCTGGCTGTTTTTGAACTCACTCTGCAGACTAGGCAAGTCTCCAATTCAGAGATCCACCTGCCTCTGCCTCCTGAGTGCTGGAATTGAAGGCATCCTGCATCACCATGCCTGGCCACTTTCTACCTTTTTTTTTTTTTTTTTTTCCCCTTTTTTTGAGACAGAGTTTTCACTCTTTGGCCTTACTGGCCTAGAACTTAATGTGAGACAAGGCTATGCTCCAACTCACAGATCTGCCTGCCCTGCAGTGCTGAGATGAAAGGTGTGTGCTACTATGCTTGGCTCTACAGTTCTGTTTTTTCAACTTGCCTGCATAGTTTCTACAGCAGGCTCATGGTCTCTGTGCTTCAGTCTCTAGCCCACCTGGTGGTTACTTGACTTCATTTTCTCTCATTGAGTGGGATAACCAGCAGTTCTGGGGTTCAGTTCTCTCATTTAGTGGGTTAACCATCAGTGTTCTGGGGTTCAGTTCTCTCATTGAGTGGGATAACCAGCAGTGTTCTGGGGTTCAGTTCTCTCAGGCTTGTGGTCTCTAGACCTCTTAGCCGTGGGGTACAAATTAAAGCAAGTTTCTGCCCTGGCAGCAGAAGGGACCGTATTCCTGGACCTCTGCTGCTACACTGAGCCAGATCCTGTACACAGTGTGTCCTGTGGAGTGGGAAGCCCCAGCCTCATTTCCTTGTCACATATATTTCCTTGTATATGCTCACTAACAACATTGCGTGTTCTGCCTTGCCAAGAGCTCGGAAATGTACTGATAGGGAGTGAGCGCGTTGCTTAGGCCGGCTCATCCTGTGCCCTCCTTGCTCAGACTTTCAAGTTGGTTGGGGCTATAGGTGCACCTCACACTTGGCTGAGTCTACTCAAGTGCCATGCCCACCCATTCGATGACACTTATCAGAATGCCAGAACTCGGGGGTTGAAGAAACAGCTCAGCTCCTAAGAATGCTTACTGCTTTTTTTAAGAGAACCTGGACTTGGGTTCAGTACCTATATACTGTGTTGCTCCCAACTCCAGTCCCATGCCCTCTGTGGGCACACGAACACACATGACACACACTCAAACACACATACGCACATAAAACAGCAAACTCATGATCCTTACGGTTCCTCAGTGCCCAGTACAGTGCCAAGGGCACAGTTGTCACCTATGCTCTTGGCCCGCAAGGCCACTATGGTGACCAGTTTGGCCACGTTCTGGCTCCACCTACAGGCCACTTTTGGTACAAAACTTGCAGTTACTGAAACCCTGGTGGATTCAGAATGTATTCTCTCCAGTTTGCAAATGCAAGTGGGGTCTGGACAGGTACATTTAAGATTTTCTTTTGTTGTTGTTAACGTTTTTAAGAAACATGTTCTCACTGAGTAAACAAGACTGGCTTCCACTTGTAATCACCCTGCCACTGCTGAGTGCTGAGATTAGAGGCCTGTGTCCCTGCTCCCAGTGTGTTAGATAGCCCCACATGGACGACTGACTTGCTCTCACTTCTCTAACTGAAGGACCACTTAGTAGTAAATGGGGGGAGAGCGGCTGCCAGTCTGTGTGGGGTATAATTCCAAGGCAGATGTAACCAGCTTCCTCTCTAGATGGGCTCAGGCTCCCTGAATCTTTCCTGGCACTAAGCCTCGCAGCAGATGGCTGCGTAGAAGCAACTGTCAAGGGGCTGGTGGTAGTCGAGCCTGTTTTTAGTGTGACTGGCTTTTTCTGAGATCTGGTTTTGGGCATCAAGCACACTTGGGGGAACTTAGAAATATTAACTTGTCAAGCTCTTCCCCAGACCTGTGGAAACACACACACAGGGGCCTAAATCCTTGCCAATGGCCTTTAGCTGATCCCAGTACTGAGAAGAGCTGGTGCAGACCACCAATTTTGTTCTTTAATGTTGTTTTGAGTTAGGTTATGACCATGAAACTCTGGCTGGGTTGGAATTCAGTAACATGGACCTTAAACTCAGGAGATCTGCTGCCAGGGCTGTGCTGGACAGTTTATGTCAACTTGTCCCAAGCTGGAGTCATCTGAGAGGAGGGAACCTTAACTGGAAAATGGGCTGAAGGCAGCCTGCAGGGCGTCTTTGATTAGCAATTGATGGGGGAGGGTCCAGCTTGTTTTGGGTGGGTGTTGCCTCCCCTCAGCTGGGTGCTTTAAGAAAGCAGGCTGGGGGCCAGGTGTGGTAGGGCAAGTCTTTAATCACAGCACTTGGGAGGGAGAGGTAGGCAGATCTCCATGAGCTCAAGGCCAATCTGGTCTATAAAGCAAGTCCAGGATAGACAGGACTTGTTACACAGAGAAACCCTGTTCTCAAAACAAAACACAGCTGAAACAAAGAGAGAAAGCAGGCTGGGGGCTGGGAAGATGGCTCTTCCAGATGATCCAGGTTCAATTCTTAGTCCCCACATCGTGGCTCACAGCCACCTAGAACTCCAGTGCCAGGGTCTTCAATACCCTCACACAGACATACATGTGAAAACACTAATGCACATAAGATAAATAATAAAAACCAACCAACCAAGAAGGCTGAGCAAGCTATGGGGAGCAAGTCAGTAAGCAGCACTCCTCTATGGCCTCTGCATCAGCTCCTGCCTCGGCTTGGCTTCCTTCCCTCAAAGAACTGACTCAGAGTATGTAATCCAAATTAAATCTCTTCCTCCCAAAGCTGGACATGGTGGTTGTTTGACAGGGTTTCTCTGTGTAGTCCTGGCTATCCTGGAACTCACTCTGTAGACCAGGCTGGCCTCAAACTTAGAGATCCGCCTGCCTCTGCCTCCCGAGTGCTGGGATTACAGGCGTGCGCCGCCACGCCCGACTGGACATGGTGTTTTATCACAGCAATAGTAACTAACCCTAGGACAGGAGCTATGGAATCAGTGGTGTGCCCCACTGCCCTCTAAGTGTGTGTGAAGTAGTCCAGCTTAGCCTCAAATTATGTCACTAATGTTCATAACTCTCTATCCTCTTGCCTCAACCTCCCAAGAGCTAAGACTACAGGTATGAGGCACCATGCCTGGCTTCTCTGTAAGACAAAGTCTAAGTCTACAGGACAGGCTGTTCTAGAACTTGCGACCCTCCTGTCTTAGCTTCCCACACACTGTGGCTATAGGTGCACAGCAACAGTTCATTGTGCTCACATTGCTTATTTTGCCATGAGTAATTACTCAGCTATAATTCTGCCCAGAGCTTATGTCTACCACGTGCACATTTAAAAAAAAAGTGTGCAAGCATATGATCATGCACACGTGGAGGTCAGAGAACTTCCAAGAGCTGGCTAGGGGCCCTGGGAATCAAACTCAGGTTATCGGGCTTGGGGACAAGCACCCTTACCCACCAAGCCATCACACCAGCCTTTCCATTAATTTCTTACTAGTGGGCATACATGTAATGGATAATGGCTATGTTATATGCAGGGTGCTGAGTCCACTGGAGCCAGAGTCATCAACAGGTGCTTGTGAGCTGTTTGATGGAGAGCTGGAACCAAACCTGGGTCCTCTGTGATCAGAGCAGTGAGTGACCATATCTGCACAGCCGTCCTTCCAGCTCTTTTCTGCTTATTTTTTATTTAAACTTTTTTTTTTTTTTTTTCCAGCCAGGGCTTTCAGGAGCTCAAGCTGGCCTTGAACTCCTGAACTTGTGGTCCTCCCTGCTTCAGCTGGGATGAGTGGTGTTTTCCCCTTACCTTCTTATTGACCCTGGTAAAAAAAAAATCAAGGTAGCCCTTAAAATAATCAACATCTTCTTTCTCAAAATATGAAAACAAGACGAGAGGTCAGATGATAGGCAGAAGCATTTGACAAATAATTACTGACTCCTGGAAAACAAGTTAATATCTAGATCCTAATGTCCAATCTTAAGGCAGCAAACACTGCCTCTCCTTCTCCTTCTTCAGGCTTCCTAAGGAAGGTGGCTCAGAGGTCCGGACGGAGCCTGCTGCATTACCAAGGCCTTATTCAGGGGAAGCAGAGAGTGGCCTCCACAGGGAGTGGTGCTTCTCAGATACATTTATTAATGCCACATTATAAATGGTACTTAGATAAGCATACAGTGATGCTCCATGTTCCCATCTAACAAAGCTTGCTTAAGTTTAGCCGACGTATTCATCTTGAGTGGACTCAGGGAGCAGTCAGTGATGGCCATGGGCAGGTGCAGGTCCTTTCAAGGAGGGGAACAAAATGGTACAGTTTAGTGGTATAGAATGTAGCTTACTGCTTGAAGTAACAAGTCAGAAAATGCAAATATTCATTTTAATGCTACAAAAAGCATGGGGGCTAGGCATGATGTACATACCTTTAATTCCAATTTCTGAGACTCTGCCTCAAAAAACAAGCCCTACCTCCCAACCCCCCATCCAGCCTAACAAAAAGCCCACCCAGCATGGGGATGGAGGCCCCTTCAATGTAAAGCACTCAGTACAGTTCCAAGCATGTGCCAGTGATGCTGACACAGCTGCTCCCCGGGACAGTGGAGAAAGCTCTACTCCCAAAGCCCAGGAGGCCAGCCCTGGGCTTTCGAGTAAGCTTTGAATGAATGACCCCAGTTTCACTGCTACCAGGCACTGCGGACACCCAACGCCAGGGCACACATTTTGGAGATACTTTCCTTCAAAACTACATGCCTCAGGAGTTTTAGCAGCATGCTTGCCCAGCTAGCCCGTACCTTCTGAGTGTCATCAGCCACCCACTTTCTCTGTCATTGCCAGGACTGTTACTTGGCCCAAAGGGCTACAAATGGTTTTGCTTTTTAACATTTAACTAAAAAACTTTTGATTTGGCTGGTTGTTGGTTGGTTTCTGAGACAGGGTTTCTCTATGTGGCCCTGGCTGTCCTGGAACTCAGAGATCTACCTGCCTCTGCCTCCCAAGTACTGGGACTGAAGTCAGCTGCAAACTTCTTGATCTTTATTTAGTACTTCCACTGTATGTGACAGAATCACTGAACCAGGTGTCAGTTTTAATTCAGGATTCATTTAACTCGTTTTGAAAAGCTACGATGGCTTTTTTCACCCCCCCTCAACCATTCCAAAAAGCAGAAATCTTACCTTTCAAAGCTTTACTTCTTTTATCTACAAAAGAAAGGAGAAACCAGTCACACCAGCGCCCTACAGAATTGCCACCAAATTAACAGTCAAAAGCAACATGTGGCCACATGTGGCCACAGGCTCCACAGGCTGGGTACAGCATCCCAGCATACCCTCAGAGGCATGCCTGGCTCACAGCCACTTCCTTGTCCACAATTCACATAGGAAGCAGGCGGTCTGTTACAGTGGGTGCACACTCATGCCCCGTCCTGCCCTCTCCTCTCCCTTCCCCTCCGGTTTCTTCCTGTCTGTAACAGCCTTTCATGTTCACTTTCATGTCAGTGTTTATGTGTATGTAAGTTGACGTGCATATGAGGAAAACATGTAATATTTATCTTTTTTTAGTCTGGCTCATCTCATTTAGCAGGATAATCTTTATTTCTACTGCAAAGACTTTTAAAAAATGGTTGAATAAAATTCCACTATGTGGCTTGTTCAGGCTAAGCTTTCACAACAAGGGCCATTTCAGCTACTTTATTCTATGTTTTATCTATTCATCTGTTGATGAACATCTAAGGTCATAGTTAAGGACCAGCCAGATGGCTCAGCAGGTAAAGGAGCCTGGTGACCCAAGTTCAATCTCTGGGACCCATGTACAAGTGGAAGGAGAGAACCAATTACACATCTCTGCACAAGTGCTATGACATGTGTGCCCATACATATATTGTGTATTTATGTGCTCAGGAAAAAATAATAATAATTTACAAAGTCACAGTTCCTTAGTAGATAAAATTGTGATTTCCCCCCTGAAAACATCCCCCCCAAATGCAAAGAAATAAAAATATAACCTACCAGCACTCCTGATTTTATAAACGATGAGGGACATTAACCCCACTCCTACCCAAATTTCCTGGTAAACCTGGGTATAGTAGGGTTTCATGGGGACCCAGACTTTTTTAATAAAGCTCTGAAGCATCTGAAACAGAAATGATAAACGTTAAGATAATTGCTATCGTCTACCTAACTGACAAGATATTTTCATCGTTTCTACCTGACAAGAGTGCTAGTCTATTCCCCACAGGTTCCATGGAGTTCCCTGAACTCCTGACACCCCTCCAGCATCTTGCTAGCAGGGTGTCCCTCCCACAAGCCTCTCTGTCACTAAAGCTGACCCCAAGCCATACAGCATTTTTTCTTTTTTTTTTTGACCTTTGGGTAGAAGCACCCCTTTCAGCATCATTAGCATTTTAAGTTGAAAACAAAACAAAACAAACAAAACCACAAACCATGGTCAGGTGCGGTCATTTCCATAGGAAATGAATACTGAGGCCTGTTAAACTAACACACTTAGACCTCCAGTAGCTCAGTCCTGAGGTCCTCAGACAAATACAGAACAAATGGTACACAATGAGCCAAATGTGACAACCCTCAAAGTAATGTTTCCAGTTACTGTTACAGTTTACTACAGATTCCAAACTAGATACCGCATTCTCAACATGGGCTTTGAAACATCTGATGAATCTGACAGCTGCCAGGAGAACCCAGTTCTGAGCTCTTCTCACCTGACTGGGAAACCCCTGGGCTGAGGTCAGTACCTTGCCCTGATGTCCCTGCCCTACACTGCTGCTGCACATAGAATCCTATTCTGCAATACTATAAAACTGACATACTGTTGTGGACAACCAGAGAAAGTGTTCACTGACAAACAGTATGTTATTCTTATGATACCAGCTCAATTTAGTCAAATGGCTATTCTAGAATTACTGAAACCTGGACCATATAAACTCAGAAAAAAAAAAAAAAAAAAAAAGGACACATGTGGTAGTCGAAGGAAGAGGCCACCTAGACAAGTATTTTCACAGGAGCATGGATAGTGAACTTGAAGATGGGAGAGGGCGGCTGCCCGGGCTTCACCCACTAATTTACATGTCCTCACTTGCATAACAGGGACAAGTTCAGGGGGTCAGTGCATGTGAAATGCACACAGCCTTGGCATCTTGTCAGGAGTGCTTGTTATACAGAATGTTACTGCTGAACTAGGGAAACAGAGACCAGAGACGATGTGCACAACATTTAGACTCAAATTTAGGGATGTCTTCTGGCTCAACAAGTCCCTGTCCTAGAACCCACAAGGTGGTTTAGCACCATTTGTAATGTAATTCCAGTTTCAGGGAATCTTTTAACCTCCTAGGGCACCAGACAATGTAGGTGGTGCATCTTCATGCTGTTTGACATATTTCTATACTATGCCCCAAAGCTATCAATGATCCAAACAAGACTAGGTCACACCAAATCTGGCTCATATTGCTAATTACTACAGGAGTAATCAGCCTCTAGCCATGCTTTCTGCTCTTTCCTATGGGAATGAGCTTAGGTGGAGGAAAGGCCTGAAGGTTAGCTAGTCCAGTGAGAGTTAGCCTGTAGAGTGGTGCTACTGTCTTACTCTAGATGGTCCAGCTATCCTCAAGTTTCCTTCTGATATGTGTATCCAAATGCTCTAGGATTGCTCTGCTTCGGATATCATTAGAAGGCAGCCCCTGGAAAGCGTGAAGGAACCCAAGTCACTGAGTAGGTGGAGAGGCATCTTTGTGGGACAGGCAAGAACTGAGAGAGTACTGTAGGGGACCAGTGTGTTAGAACCCTTGGGGCCTGGCTCTGTTCTGGACTTTAGGAATTCTCTAAACCTCTTTTGTCAGGTCTCTCTGTCAAACATGGACCTCCTACTTGCTCCACAGACTCTTGAAAAATAAAGGATCCTAGCTTGTGGTAGCACAAACCTTTAATCCCAGCAAACCAGCACTCAGAAGAGAGGGGGTACCTCTGTGAGTTCAAAGCCAGCCCAGTCTACAGGATAGCCAAGGCTACACAGCAAGAACCTGTCTCAAAAAACAAAAACAAAGACACCCCCCTCCCACAACAACAAAATAGATCCAGAATGGCACCCGGTGCACAGTGAGCACTCAGTAAATGATCAAATCAATAGCAAGGGATTGCTACAAAAACACAATAGAAAGCAGCAAGTCCTACACCACTGGGATTCTAAGAAAGTACTTAAAGAGGTTTCATCTCATAGGCTAGGTAGAAGTGTTGAGCTGTATCAAGGCTAGCATGATCTCAGTACCCGACTTTAATCTTAGCATTTGGAAGGTAGAGGAAGCAGATCTTTCTCAATTCAAGGCCAGCCTGGTCTATCTACAAAGGGAGTTCCAGGATAGTCAGGGCCATTACAGAGAAAGCTGTCTTGATCTCCCCACACCCTGAAAGAGAATGTGGTGTCACAGGAGGGTCTAGAAGGAAAAGGTAAACAGAAGGGTGTAAAGGGACTTCAATGACCTTGGTATTTTGCTCAGGATCCAGGGATCCTGGCACTGTGTCCTTATTCTAAACTGTCACGGGTCCCAACACAGCAGAGGGCTGCTATCCAGTACATTTACACATTCCCTCTTTTGTCTCTTGTTCCTGGACTTCCCTTTTGGTCAGTGTGGCTTTATTTTACTACACAAGTGACATGCTCCCTGTATTCAGTAAGGCCTCTACTCTTCCCACCTAAGTCTCTCTGCCCTAGCATATTTCCCAGTTGTTAGTTTTACAATACCAGATTCAATAAAAGATCACCCTACTCGAAGGTCAGATGGCTGTCTACCGAGACTGCCTATGCCTGCAGAGTTTGTGAAAGTCAAAGTAAGAGCAAGCTGCTACCTGGCAGTACACTGCAAAGAGGGGCCATGTAGCAGTCTGAGGTTTATAATGTGGTTTCATACAATTTCAAACATTGGCCTTGCCAAAGCCTAACTTGGAAGAAAGCTGTGGTATAATGGAGAGAAGGCACTAACTTTGGAGTGATTGTTTCTTGGCACGGATTTTAGCTGCATCCCTAACTAGCTGAGTAACGTGAGTAGGTGACAAGATGCCCATAGTTGATGGTAGCATGCTCCTCTGCCAAAGCCTATAGCTACACAGCTCCGTCCATGTGTCAGCAGAAGGGCATAGTCCTGGCTGGGTGGACCTTCACTAGAACCTAGCTCCTGGACAACTTCTCTGTGAGGATGATACTAAGCGCCCCCCCCTCCAAGTCTTGAGGAATAGGCCCTTTTTCAGCATAGAGATCTGATGTCTGAGTAAACTCTTCTTGGTCCAGGGACTGACAACAACCCTTCCTCTCATACAATCAGGAAGACTAACTCCGGAAACACCTTTGCGATGTGGAGGACTGAACGCCGTGCACATCCCTGCCCTCGGCGTGACGGAGGCTCGGACACTCTTGCGGACTCTGGGGGATCTGGAGGGCTGACCCCGGACACCCTCGCAGTCTGGATGACTCACCCGGGCACTCCCTCCGTCACAGTGGGGGGGACCCCGTGGACCCTCCTTGCCATTGGCGGCGCAGGGGCTGACCCAAGGTCAGCGTGGAGCGCAGAGTCCTTCGCCTGCGTTCGCGACCTACCTGGGCCCCACCGCACCCGGGCCGGGCCCCGCTTCAGTCGCCTGTGTTGGGAACACAGCAAAAAGCCCAGGCCCCGCTCTTACCTCAGCAGGAACAAAGCCACAAGCAACACCAAATTCTGCAACAGAAAGGGAAAGGTCACAGAGCACGCATGCGCCACGCAGAGCCTGCTGGGAAAGCGGAAGGAGCGGAGACACCGGGAGCCGGCTGCCGGGCCTTCCGCCCCTGCGCACCACAGCGCCCCCAGTGGTCGCCCGGGTGTTGCAAGCTTCGGTTGGGGTTAGTCAAAACCAGGAGCTGGGAGAGCCTACTGTGTTTCTGGTCATAAAACTGACCAGATCTCCCAGGGTTTGTGGGTTTCCAGGAACACAGGACTTTGAATGCTGAAACGGGGACAGTAGAGAATCCGGACAAACTGACCTTAAAGAAAACAAAAAGACCTTTTTACATGATTTATGCCTTTAATCCTAGACCTCGGGAGACAGAAGCAGCAGGATTGCCCTAAATTTGACTTTCAGGACAGCCTGAAAACCTAAACCAAAAGCCGTGCGTGTTGGCGCATGCCTTTAATCCCGGCACTCAGGAGGCAGAGGCAGGAAGATCTGAGTTCAAGCCTAGCCTATTTTAGTGAGTTCCAGGACAGCCAAAGCTACACAGTGAGAACCTGTCTCAAAAAATAAAAACAACCAATTAAACCAAAGACCAGACATAGTGACTCAGGCCTTTAACCTCAGCAATTAAGGGGCAGAGGCACAGGGTGGAGGGTGGAGGGTGGGGCTGTGGGTCTATTGAGTTTGATAGCAAGTTGTGGCCTGAGCTACTAGTGAGACTCTTAGACTCCCACCACCCCTCCCCCCAACAAACAATAAAAGCAAAGGAAACAAAGCAACAATAAAAAAGGGGAAACCCTCTTTACTTGATTTTTTTTTTTTTTTTTGAGATAGGTCTTTCTGTAATTGATTATGTAGACTAGGCTGACCTCAAACTCAAGAGATTTGCTGCCTCTGCCTCCTATCTACTTGGATTAAAGGCCTTCACCACTAGGCCAAGCTTTTGGCATTTCTTGCCATTTTCCCTTGTATTGCTACTTTTTGCTCTACATATTTGATTAAACAGCTATTCTGTGCATAGTAATTATCATTAAAAATGTTGTAAAGCAATGCAGAGACTTCTGCAGGGACTCTAGGGACTGGACCTAAGGGTTTTTTTTTGTTTGTTTTTTTTTTAGTAAGTATGTTAGCTGGGTGTGTCGTGATATAATCCTAGCACTCGGAAAGTAGAGGTACATGATCAGGGTTTTAAAGGCATCCTGAGACCCCGTTTTTAAAACACAAAACCAAAACATGTGAACAAAAATTGTTCTTGCTTTGTTTTTAGTTTTTTTTTTTTTAATTTTTAAATGTGTATAAGCGTTTTGCTCACACCTATGTCTGTGTACCAAGTATGTGCCTGTTCACTCTCAGAAGTTAAAGAGCGCATTGGATAGCCTGTGACTGTATTATGGACAGTTGTGTTCTATCACACCGGTGCTGGGATTTAAACCTGGGTCCTTTGGAAGAACAACAAATGCCCTGAATCACTAAGGCATCTCCTCAGCCTCAGACTTCCGTTTAAGAAACAACTAAAATCTATACAGAAACTGAAAAAAGAAAGCCACCTAGTTGATTAAAACAAATTAGGCATGTTTAGTAATTACCGAAGCAGGACACAGAAAACTAATCAGGAACATAGACAAACAAAAGAAGACAAAGCTATCCCACAGAAAGCAAGCCCAGCCCTCAGCACAGGCAGCAAGCCCACCCCTCAGCCCAGGCAGCAAGCCCACCCCTCA
>JADRCD010056593.1:0-12620 GCA_019843815.1 Montemys delectorum | reverse complement strand
GTCCCTGGGAGCTCTGAGGGTACTAGTTAGTAATTGTTGTTCGTCCTAAGGGGCTGCAAACCCTTCAGCTCCATAGAACCTTTCTCTAACTCCTTCATTGGGGACAGTGTACTCAGTTCAATGAATGGTTGTGAGCCTCTACATCTGTATTAGTCAGGTATTGTCAGAGCCTCTTATTTCTTAGCAGAGCTGTTAAGGACATGTTCATCAGAGTGAGGATATGAGTCTTACATGTTTTCAGGCTTAAAATCACGGGTAAGTTGGTAAGCAGGAAGGTGATGTACAGAGATGGTGGTCTAACATTTTTAGACTATAAACAATGGATATTGGTCTTCTTGTAATCTTCAGTGTTGCTTATATGCAATAGCTAATCCACAGAGGACTGAAACTAAAATAAAGCACAGAACTTTAGAAGTTAAGCCCATATGAATATATTTAGTATCTTCTTTCAAAGTCTTCAGAAACACAGCTCTATTTGGAGAAACTGTGAAGTGTTTGAGGACTTCTGAAAGTTTAATATCTATGACAGGCTTCTTGAAACATTAGAGGTCTAGCATTCAAGAAATAATGTAACTTAGATCTCTATGTTATTATACATGTGCTTAATATTCCTCACTAGACCTCGTTCTTCTCTTGTTGGACATAAACAGTCTCACACAATACCAACCTGAGAAAAAGTTACTCTGAGATAATTTGAATACATCACATAAACAAGGTCACTGTGACATCTTCAAAATGCCAAATTATATCCTTCTCTCTGCTAATAGGAGTGTCTATTTTATAGTTGCCTATTACAACTTAACACATCTTTAACCTGACATCCTTAAAAATTAGAGAATGAACATTCAAGGTTGTCCTCTGACCTCTAGACACATGTATGATACCCATGAATCCACAATATATATGTATATATTCCATATACACACAAACATGTACATATACTTGAAGAGTTTAAAAATACAAATACGACAGTATTGATTATATAGACTGTATATATGTATCAACTTATCATACTTTAGCCCATATACTGTTGTAAATACTTTTTCATACCAGAAAACCAGAATGGTACCATCACCTCAAAAAATGTATTCTGCTTGCAAAAATTCATGTTAACATATTAATATACAAAAGAGAAACCACGTAGATAGAATTTCCTTTGAAATAAAGGATAAATGAGAGCTAAGAAAGACAGAAAGGGAATGAGAACAAGTTCTATGGCTCTATAATTTTTTTCCTTTATCAGGATAATTCTCTTAGATCGCAGCCCCACTCTTATAACATCTCCAATTGCAAATATATTAGATGCTTTGGGATTGTATTAGTCAGTGTTTGTTTGTTACTGTTACAATTACCTGAAAGATAAACTCACACAAGATAATAATTATTTGAATTCATGGGCTTATAGAGTATGGTCTATGGCCAGAAGACTCTATTATTTCTGTAATAAATTGGTAGATATAGTAAGAAGGAATAGAGCTACTAGGCTCATGGCAACTAAAGAAAAGAATAATAACAACATGAAGTTGCCAAACCATTAAAAGATTCACACTTGGTTTTCCTCAGACTGTGTCTGACCTTCCACATTTTCAATGCCTCCCAATAAATTTTCAATGTTTGGACAGTTCTGTGGATTAAAGTGTTGCTTTTGCTTAAATCTCTTGTTCTAAGCATTTGGATTAGATCAAAGGTTTTTATAATCTTCTAGGTACTTATCAATCCTGTCAAGTTGATGATCGTGAGAAACCAACATTTCCTTTATGACTTGATAATGGTTTTCTGAGAAGACCTTGTTAATCAAGAAAAAAATTCCATGTTGCTAGATGGGGCATACTTCTTGGGGAACTGTCAGTCTTGGAGACCTCAGAAGGACCTTGTAGCTATGAGTTTTTCTATTGAGCCCCCATTGTTCCGAATGTATATCAATTCTGAGATTTAATTATTTATTAATGAATGCCTAGTCCGTAAACTTTGGCTTTTTCCCTGACTAACTTGTAGCTTATACATCTGTATATTCTAGTTTATGTCTGCCATATGATTGGCTAGACATAGATGTTTTGATGTAACCGAATTCCTCAGACTTCAGGACAAATCTCCCGCCTCTCTCTCCCAGAGTTCAAATCTCTCTCTACTAAAACTCACAACTTCTATTTCCTACCTCAGCCTCTAGGTCATCAGAATTTTATTGACAGGTGGTGTTTCCATATAGTATATAAGAAGTTTCCTTTACACTGCACCAAATAATAGACTATTTGTCCTGTATGTCTAAAATACCTATATGATAAACACTGTGGTTTTATATGCTTGTCCAAGGGAGTGGCACTACTTGGAGGTGTGGTCTTGTTGGAGTGGGTATGTCACTGTGGGCATGGGCTTTAAGACACTTGTCCTAGCTGTGTGGAAGTTAGCCTTCTCCTAGCAGCTTTCAGATGAAAATGTAGAACTTTCAGCTCTTCCTGCATTATGTCTTCCTGGACTCCACCATGCTTCTGACTTGATGTTAATGGACTGAACCTCCTAACTTGTAAGCCAGCACCAATAAAATGCTGTCCTTATAAGAGTTGCCTTGGTCATGGTGTCTGAAAAACTCTAAGACAGAATTTGATATCAGGGGCAGGGTATTGCTGCCATAGGCCTGACCATGCTTTTGTTTGGAAGAAGGTGGATTTGGGGACTTTGGAGTTCAAAGTAAATCTACCAAGCAAGTTCCAGGGCAGCCAAACTTAGGTAGTGAATGAGTTGGAAAACAGAAAGCTGGTGATAATATGATAAAACAAGGGGGTCCTTTTTCAGCCTCAGCAAGCAGAAGAACTCAGCAATTTTGGATATATGTCTCTGTCTTTAGAGCAAAGAATAGGAGGGACTACTGGGACAATTGATGCTGGTTAGCTGGAGCTAGAAATTTTGCAGTGGTTAAGAAGAGACCAGTATAACTGAGGTGAAAAATTCTGGGAAGTGTTTTCAGTGAGCACAAAGAAGCTGAGTTCCAGAGATAGCGAAGGTTGTAACTCAAGCTGCCACTGTACTTGGTAATATGTAAGAGTCACCCAGGTGGTACTGGTTTTGAAGGTATGAAGAGGTCATGAAGATCAGCTGAGGCTTGGTACTGTGAGAGGCCATAGAAGGCCACTGGTAAAGATGCAGCCTCGGTTGTAGTTAATGGCACAGGACTGAAGGGGTCCTGTAAAGGATTTGAGGCTTGGCACCATGACAAAGAGCCTATCAGAGTCTATTGGTGAAGCCTAGTTGCAGCGGAAGACCCCAGTGTATTGGAGATGCCAGTACCATGGGATGATTACCAAGAAAAGCAGCAGCAGTGGAGTGGATCAATCTGAGCTTAGAGTGCTACAGAGGGCAGAGCTGGAGGAGCCCAGAAGATCATGTGTGGATCCTAGACATTGGAACAAGAAGCTGTAACATTGAAGTTGCCTTGGAGGCCCCAAGATTTTCAAGAAGCCAGAGCAGGAAGTGGAACCAGCCCAGGGAAAGAAGTTAGTTGCAGTCAACAAAGATGGAAAAGGAGTTGGAGATATGAAAATTGCTTTGATGTAAGACATAGAATTGCAGAGTTTGGAGTTTGCCCAGCTGGTTTCCTATCATGCTCTGGGGATTATGATTAAGTGATTGCATGGCTGTCAGAAGAGACTTTGAACTTTGGACTTTTAACATTGTTGAGACTGCTATAGACTGTGGGAACCATTGAAGTTGGACTAAATGTATCTTTTATTATGCTATGTTTATGTATGGCCCACATAGACTGATATGTATAAACAAGCTATGGGGCCAGAGAGTTGAATATGATGGTTTGCATATGTTTGGCCCAGGGAGTGGCACTATTAGAAGGAGTGACCCTGTTGAAGTAGGTGTGTCACTGTGGTTGTGGGTTTTAAGAACCTATTCTTAGGTGTCTGGAAGTGAGTATTCTGCTAGCAGCCTTCAGATGAAGATATAGAATTCTCAGCTCCTGGATGTTTTCATGTTCTGGCCTTGATGATAATGGACTTAACCTCTGAACTTGTAACCACTCTCAATTAAATGTTGTCCTTATAAGAGTTGCTTTTTTCATAGTATCTGTTCTCAGTTGTAAAACTCTAAAACAGCTCCTTTCTTGCAAGCACTAATAGTGTCATGGATTGGTGTTTGCCCATAGGATGGGTCTCAAGGTGGGTTATTTATTGGTTGGCAATATCTATTCCCTCAGTTTCTGGAAATTCCACAGAAAGACTAACTGATTCAACTAACCAAGATCCTTGGTGTCTCTCAGAGACTGAACTACCAACCAAAGAGCATACATAATTTAGACATAGGCCCCCTGTACATATGTAGGAGATGTGCAGCAAAATCTTCATGTTGGTCCCCAACAACTGGAGTGGGCTCTGCCTAAAGCTGTTGTCTATAGAATCCACTCCCCTGGCTGGGATGCCTTGTCTTGAATTAATGGTAGAGGATATACATAGCCCTTCAGAGATTTGTGCAAGGTTGGGGGATACCTGGGGGGAGTGGTGGCTTCCACCCCCTCAGAGGAGAAGCTTAGGAGTGATTGGAGAGGAACTGTGTGAAGAATGGACAGGGGTGGGGGTCAGGGATTGGCATGTAAAATGAATCAATAAATAAATTAATGGGAAAAGAGAAGAAAAAGAAAGCAAACAGGCATCTGTGGTTGAGGGTTCAGTCTCTGGGAGACCCTCACCACTTAGTTGACTGTGTTAGTCTTCCTATGGAGTCCCTATGCTCTCCAGGTTCCTCAGTCCTTCCCTGAACTCTTCCACAAGATGTTATGAGCTCTATCTAATGTTTGGTTGTGGATCTCTGTATCTGTTTCCAGTGAATGGTGGGTGAAGCTGTGGATCTCTGTATTTGTTTCAGTTAGCTGGTAGGTGGAGCTTCTCAGAGGCCAGTTATGCTAGGCTCCTGTCTGTAAGCATAACAGGATTTTTTTAAGATTTTTTTTTTATTATTTTATGAGTACACTGTTTTCTTCAGACATACCAGAAGAGGGCATCTGATCCCATTACAAATGGTTATGAGCCAGCATGTGTTATTGGGAATTGAACTCAGTACTTTTGGAAGAGTAGTCAATACTCTTAACCACAGAGCCATCTCTCCAGTCAAAATATTTTTAATAGTGCAAGGGTCTGGTTTTCCCTGTGGGATGGGTCTCAATTTTGAAGTATATTGATTAGCCATTTCCTCCATCTCTGCTCTATCTTTATCCTTGCACATATTGTAATTAAGACAAATTTTGGTTTGAAGGTTATACGGGTGGGTTGTTGTCTTTATCCCTCCTCTGGGACTTCTGTCTGTCTACAGGAAGTATTCTCTTCAGGATCCTTATCCCTAGCTGCTAGGAGTTTCAGCTTGAGTCATTCTTCTATCCCCCTACCTTCCCTCCCAGTCTATGGCAAGTCCAAGCATCCACTGCCTCATTTCTTTTTCTCTCCCCTGCTCTTTCTATACTTGATCAACCCCTGCCTTGTTCCCCTTCTCCCCCCTTCCACCCAGTTCTCTCCCCCATCTACCTTCCATACCTATTTTGTTTCCCCTTCCGAGAAAGATTCAACCATCCTTCCATTGGGCCCTCCTAGCTAATTGGTTTCTTTGGTTCTGTGAATTATAGTGTGGTTATCCTATTCTTTATAGCTGCTAATATTCACTTATCAATTTTTATTTTTGTACTTTCTAAATAACATTTAGTTCTCTTCACATGAACAATCGATTCATCTACTTGTAATAAATTTACTTAGAAAATACAAATGCAATAGCTTGGTTTTTTTTTATCAAGAATGAATTATTTAACATATTGGGCTTCTTTTCTTTATTGAAACTTGGCTCTTATAATTACATATAATTTCATTTAATGCTGTCAATATGTTTCTGCATGATTGTAATAAATTTATAAATGATGTAAAATATCTAGTTCAGATAGTAAGAAAAATAGAGGATTGGACTAGATTATCTATAAGGACTCACATTCATTAAAAATATAATATACTGTTTTTTGTATTTAAATAAATAACTTTATTTATGATACTTCAGATTTTATATATGCCCACTATATAACAACCAAAATCCCATAAAGCCTAGCTGAGGTACAACTGCCAATCAAGGCCCTTTGAAAAAAATAAAAGATAATGAAGTGTCAGGGAAGAGAAGTTTTGTTCTCTCAAAGAGAATTTAACAAATGAACTTCCCTGATTCTTTAAGGCCCATAGAGGGAAATTTAATTTCCTTTTAAGGGCATGCCCAGTCAACAAGCTGATTAATCCATACTTAGAAAAATAAACCCCATAATTAAATATATATCAAAAATATATCAAATGCCTTTCATACCCAGAATGTACTAACACTCCAACAGCAGAACGTCAAAACTGTCAGTCAGTCCCAGACTGGGTGTCAATCTGTCCATGAGCAGTAAGTGTATCAAGTTGGCCCAAAGGCACCATCCCCCACCACAGCATGGTGAAGAGCTACACTCTAATTCCTCTCACTGCCTGTGGACAATGTGCTAGAGGACACTCCAGGGGGACCAGCAGCCTCCTCTCTTGGTGAGCACAGATGTTGGAGTCTTTACACTATCTGCTAGTTCAGTATAACAAGTTACCAGTTTACAGATGCTGAGAAATGGCTAACCTTGAGAAGCATTCACAATTCTGTCACTGTCCAAAGCAATAGAGAGATGCAGGCAGGAGTCACAGGCCCCTCGGTGGTCATCCTGTGGCCTGGGAGTAGGAAGGAGCCAACAGTGGAGGAAGGGACAGATCTTTACAGGGCAAGAGTACTGTGACATCAGGCTACAATACTAACCTTGTTCTAGGCTGCACCACACAGACAGCCAGGTAGGCCTGGAGAGCCACCCCTCAGTCTTCTCACAGTGGCTCATGAGCAGACCTCACTGAGAACCAAGTCCTCTCCCTCCGTCCCTAGTACTAAGCTTCACATGATATGGGGCTGCTAGGGGCAATGACAGACACTGCCTGCCTGTCAGTGGAAATGTACTTTTATCATATCAAGCAAATATTAACCCAATGGGAGAAATAGTAAAACAATGACTGCCCCTTTGCAAGGCCTGCCATCCTGATGTGTTTGGCAGCAGTACAGTTGACCCAGTGCTCACACCTGAAACAGAAAAGACATACCCTTTCTACAGTGCTCTTCATTTCGGACTGCCTCAAACATGAGGCTGGCCTACTAACATCTTACAGAACCCATGGGAAATGGAATTTTTCTTGACTGCCAGGAGTTAGGGACACAGGATAGAATATAGATCACAGAGTATCAGCAAAGGATAGTCGATTTCTCACCACAAGTGTTAAGTAAAAGGATAAGATTTACTTTTATTCACATCCAATCTCGTGGCTGAAAGTGAAGCCATCTTTGGATGTAGAGAGCCTGGTGCTGTGAGGAGTCCAGCTCTGAGGCCCGCTGCTCATCTGGCTTCCCCAGTCACTGAAGCCAAGGTTCTCAGCTTCTGCTTGCTCACCTCCTAGGAAGACACAAGCAACTGAAACCTTTTGTTGTTTTTAAAATTAAAAACAGAGTAATGTGTATTAGAAAAGATAGCACAGAAAAACTGTGGCTTCAGCTCAGTCTGATCAGATCAGAGCCACGGGTGTAGTTTAGAATTCATCTGCTGGCAGGCACATGACCAGGACCGTCTTTCTCCTTTGTAGGTTCTCCACTCCAGATCAGGCCATGAAGGTGGGGGGCAGAGTCCTGGGGCGGTCCTTTCAGTGGAACACATACAGCAGCAACAAGATGGTACAGATGCCGATGACGTCTCCAAGGATGAGTGAGTCACACTGCTTCCTAAGGTTGATCCTTTGTATCAGGCTGTTCACGGCTGGACAGCAGTTGGCCGGAGTATTCATTTTGCTGTGAATTGACTTGAGCATTCATCTCTGGGAAGTCTCTTTTGTTGCCATAGCAATGCTTATTGCTTCTTCTATCAGACGATCAGAGTTTCGAAGGTGGTCATGTTCTTTCAGAAACAATTCAGTTCTCCTGTTGTTTACTCCAGACCCACTTTTATATGACTAGATGTCTTTTCGTACTGATCCCATGAGATTCTCCCTTTCCTCTAGTGTCCTAAAGTTTGCTTTGGTTTTATGGAATTCGTGTGTATAATCCTGCAGAATGTCTCTGTGTCGCTGCAGCATGTGCATCAGGGCTGCGTTCAGGGAGGGCACCCCTGCACTGGAGGTGTACTCTGCCATTTTGTCGTTTATTCCTGTAAGCCTTGCCAAAAGCTGTTCAATTTCAATTGCCATTGTCTCAAACATTCTGTCTTGGCTTGATCCATTTAATAGGGGTGTTGTAACAGAACTATACTTATCTCGTCCTCCGTCCCGGGTGCCGCTGTGACTGTAGCTCGTACACAGTTTACTGAAGGAAACTAGTTTCAGGTCAAGTTCCTTTTCTAGCTGTCGAGCTTGTTTTCTGAGATCTTCCCAGTAATTGCTGTTTCCTGCCTCCGTCTTTGTTGCCCAACGTCAGTCTATAATATACTGCTTAATGTATGCATTTTAAAATGTGTGATCTTAGTGACCAAACCCAGTACCTGATGAATTTCAGTCAAGCAATTTACAAGCTAACTATATCTCAAGCCTATCTTATTTACATTTGAAAATGGCAATGCAATATTTAAATTATGTCTTGTACCATATATACTTTTCCCTGGCACAGAATTCCAAAATTAATGTAAACCAAATATAGGACTTGAGTAATCATTGAATATTGGAATGCTACATGAATAAGTGGTCCAGCCACAGAATGTGAGGACACATTATGTCTTCAAAAAGTAGAAAATACCTAATGTTTATGGAGTAGCTGAAATGTAGTTTTACGTCATAGGATAAGCCTTTGTCTAAAGAACTTTTGGCCTAAATGCTTAATTCAAGACACTCTAAACCAGCCAAGCAATTTCATGTCTTATAATCAACACTAAGAAACATTAGATGTTTTAACAGCCTTATGAGTTTAATAGCCTTAGGAATGTCTATAATTACCCATGTTAGCAGCCAAGATGCCTCTCAGCCAGAGGCACTCAGCCTTTAATAGCCATCAAGCCTTTTTGAATAGAGTTGAAAACACTTTTAAGCCTTTTGGGGTTATTAGGGATAATTAAAAGTGGTTGAAAGTGTATAATATCATTTATCAAAGGACTAAAAGCTATACCATAAGAAATATGTGTCAACATTCATAAATGCATTTCAAATTCTTTTTAGTTAAAATGTAACTAAAATAATCTAAATATGAATATTTTAGGTTTTACTATACCTAGCTTTATATTATTGTTTTGACACATGGTTTCACTGTGTAGCCCTAGTTGGCTTGGAACTCACTATATAGACCAGGATGGTCTTGTGTGTGTGGATATATATATATATATATATATATATCCAACTAAAATTCACATATATAACACAAATACATAATGCTTATTTTCTAAAGTTATGGCCTCTAATGTTGCTGGACTAATTATTTTTATCTCTTAATGAGTTACTTTTTAGTTCTTTCTTAGTTATCTAAGTAACTTGTATTTGAAGACCTAAAAAGTTTATGAAAATTAGGTTCATCCATATTATAAGATTTTTGCCAGTGTTCTAGTTTGCTTTCTTTTGCTGTGAAAAATAGCATGACAAAAAAAAAACTTATGAAGGAATGGACTTTTTCCTTTTACACTTCCAGGTCACATTCCATTTTTGATCAAGGTCTGATGATAATTCAATAAAGGAACTTGACACAGAAACTATAGGGAAATAGCATTTACTGATTTGTTACCCCACTGGCTCATTCTCAACTAACTTTTATCTGACTTGAGATGTACTCTGTACTGTGAGATGGGCCTCCACAGAACAATCTGATCAAGATAATCCCTCAGTTGATGTTATCTAGTTCCAGGTAACTCAAGTTTGTGTCAAGTTGAAAAAAATCTAACCAATACAGGCAGCATGGTTTTGAAGGAAGGAGACATTACTTTACTCTGACCATGATTCACAAGGAAAGCTTTACCTGCTGCATCACTGCTATTATTTTCAATAACTTCAGGCTTCTCATTATTTTAGCCAGTGGGAAGAGGAACATATTTAAGTTACCACAGAAAACCTACTGTTCTGACAAAAAAGGAAAAAAAAATAAGTGTGCCTTTAAATTACTAACCTATATATTAGTTATGTTTTGCAAATGTCATAAGCAAAGATGATGCTTAAGATGTCTACCTTCATATTAAACATACATATTTACTGTTGTTAACTTATTTAATACATAATTAAAAAATATGAAAATAATTTGCATGAAGAAATTAATAGCTCCAATATTAATTAACTATAACTGAGTTAGTTTCCTCTTCCTTGATTTGATCAAGAAGAGCCCTGGATATATCTGTAAAATATTCTATAGAGAGAATTGATAAGTGAGAGAGATCCAGCTGCAGATGAGAGACATAACCTTACAGATTGGGTGTTATTGGAACAAAACAGAGAGTAGAAAGTTTCCACTGACATAGACTTTTCCTTCCATGGCATTGTGTCCTACATTTTGTGACCTATTTATCGCCATTTCAAGTTTTATCATCATATATTTGGAAACATAGAAAGTTTGTTAAAATCTTAGTTAAGGTTTCTATTATTGTGATCAAACAACACTGACCAAAATCAACTTGGGGATTAAAGGGTTTATTTTTGCTTATAGTTCCACATCACACTCTATCATTGAGGGGACTCTGAGAGGAAATTTGAAGACAGGAGCTAATTCAGAGTCCATGGAAGAATGCTGCTTATTGACTTGTTCTTGGCTTGCTCAGGCTGCTTTCCTATACATTCGAGGAATACCTAATAGAGGTTGAACCACTTACAATAGGCTAAGCCCTCCAACATCAATCATCCATCAAGAAAATGCACCACAGCCCAATCTGATGGTGGCATTCTCTTATTGAGGTTCTCTGTTCTCAAATGTTAACAGAAAACTTGATGATATAGTTCTTATGCCTGATAAGACAGATGAGATTGATTCTTAGTTCTTGCATGGTAGAGAAAGATGAATTCTGCAAGTTTTCAACCCTCTGACCTCCATCTTGACATGCCCATCCAAATATGTACCTCACTCTCTGTCTTGCTCTGTCACTCTGTCTCTGTCTCTCTCTCTCTCTCTCTCTCTCTCTCACACACACACAAACACATATGCACACATGCATAAACACGCACACATGCATAAACACACACACTCTGAGACCACACACACTTACTAATAAATTTAAAATATTTTAAGGAAATAAAAAAGATCAAATTTTAGATGCATTAAGAGTAGCAGAGCTATATAGCCTTGTCACTGATAAAAAGATATTGGATTATGAAAGATTATCACTTATGAATTTTAAGTCTATAAAACTGGTGTTTTATGATAAATCATTTATTAATATTGTAAAATATTTTCATGCATTGAACTATGAACCTAGTTGTGTGCAAAGTTGATACAGATTTTACCACTACCAGACTTGAAAGTATTTTACTTAGAGTGCTACATGTTAATGAATATTTTACCTCAAAAGAGTCTTTTCAGGACATTTGGTTTACCTCTTCTTCTTTCCATCATATTTTCCTACACTCCTACTGGTCCTCCAATCTTTTTCATAGCCAAACTTCACTGTTGCTTCATAGCCCCAGATTTCACCTAAGGAATATATTTTTATGTGCAAATATTTAGAAGGATTAGCCACAGTATTTATTCTTCTTAAAGTCTATGTATTTTATTTGCTCAGTGGCCTCAAACCTGTTAGAGATCTGCAGCTTTAAGAGATGAAAAGACAGATAAGGAACTAAACAAAGAAAATTTACAGCCTGTAATTGCTTACTCTTGCTTTGGCATTTTTGTGTTTATACAAGCATGAGAGGCTTGGCTAGAGCCTGACAAATACAGAAGCGGGTGCTCTCAGCCAACCATTGGACTGAGCATGGGGTCCCAAATAGAGGAGTTAGAGAAAGGACTGAAGGAACTTTAGGGGTTTGCAACAACAATATGAACCAACCAGAAGCCCCAGATCTCCCAGGGACTAAACCACCAACCAAATAGTACACGTGAGAGGACCCATGACTCCAGCTGCATATGTAGTAGAGAATGGCCTTGTCAGGCATCAGTGGGAGGAGAGGCTCTTGGTCCTGTGAAGCCTCCATGCTCCAGTGTAGGGGAATGCCAGGAGTTGGTGGGTATTCTATTGGGAATACCCTCATAGAAGCAGGATGAGGAAGGATGTGATAGGGGGTTTCCCAGTGGGGGGTAACCAGGAAAGAGGATGATATTTGAAATGTAAATAAATAAAATATCTAATAAAAGAAAAGAAAAAAACACTTTGTATAAGAGTAAGAAGAACAAGCAGAAACTATCACCCCAGTGACATCCATTTAAACAAATAAATATACACTCATACTTATGTAAACATCTGCAGAAGACCCAGGAACACTTAACAAATGAAACATAATAGACTTTGTCTAAAACTACAAATATTTGAGGGGAATTTCTACAATATTTATAATATTGTGTGCATTGCCTATACATGTGTATGTATATATTTAATTACATTTAAATATAAAGTTAAATGTATGATATATGTATACAAACAAATATATGTT
>JADRCD010056583.1:0-19582 GCA_019843815.1 Montemys delectorum | reverse complement strand
GTAATTACAGGAATTTGCACTAAATGGCTGAAGAATTCACAGCAAAACTTTTCCCCCCTTTGAGTTTTCCCCCCTCCCAAGGGCTGGAGGGAAAGAAAAAGGAAAGTAGCAGCTCTTGATGCCAGAGATGCACAATCACCAACAACAGTCCCCAGAGGTTAAACGGCAGCCAAGGGAACACAACCATAGAAAAGTGCAGGAAAGCGCAGGAGGAATCCCTAGGTCCACTCTTCGTGCCTTCCCATCCTCAACTTTAGTTCCACGCCTGAGCACTGCCCTGAGTGGGCCATCCAAATCACATCCAGATTGCAGAACATTCACACAGGGACAATTCTGAAGGTGAGCATTGCATCCCTGTCACACCATACAGTCACAGGTTCTTCAAAGTACTGTATTCAATTGCTAGGGTTCTTAATTGCTGGGAACTTACTGTGTGCCCTAAGAGCAAGAAAACCATGTATCTGCTGAGTAGGTGCACATGTCAAATTCTAAAAAAAACAAGCATGTTGTCTTTTAGTCTAATTTATATGTCAGCTATGAATAACCAAATTTAGAACCCCTATGGCTATGCTCTTCACAAATATTTTAATAAACTGCACAATCACCTTTTAAGCATTACTATTTTAAAATCACAGATTCCTCATTGTCAAACACAATTCTGAATTGCAGCCCATAGTTTCACTAAAGAAGCACACCTCGTTTTCTATTGCAGAGGCCATATTAAGGCCTCCCCAAATAACAGTTCTGCAGCACCTTGTCCACCATGCACTGCTCTGCTCGAGAACTTCCTGATGTCATGGTCAAACATGAAGTTCATCTGCATTGAGCGCCTTTTTTATAGTCCAGAAATTACCTCCTACAGGCCTACCTGGCACTATCTACCTCTGACGGCTCTGGAATCTGGAATGTGGCTGTCACATCTGTGAATCTGGCTGTAGCTGCTATTTGAAAGTTAACAATGTAATTATTTAATAAATATAATTTGGTTTCCTAGCTGCCTACAGTCTAATGAGGAAAGGGGCTACGTCTGTATTTCTAAAGCTCCGACCTCAGGCATACCCAAGTACTGGACAAGTAGAGAATAATCAAACAAGTACAGGAATGGGTTCTCAGATGTCAGGAAGTAGGTCTAGCAAGCTCGGGGTCCCTGAGAGACAGGCATGAACATAGTTAGGTTTCCGTAGCAAGAGCTTCCTAAGCAGCTATGGAGCCAGAGAGGAAGCTATGCAGCGATCACACACAACTATCTTAAGTCTAAGCATGAGTTAAGAAATATGCAGATATGGCTCCCCATATAGCTTCAAAACCATAACCTCAGGCATCCTGGTATGGTCATGGTCTATTTTCTCTGTAGGAACTGTTTAAAACCTAAAAGACCTAAGAAGTCTTCACTTAGAGAAAGAATTTAGTGAAATAAGGCCAACTGTCCATATTTTATATATGTAAAAGCCAGTATTTGTGGCTCCTCTAAATAGTAACCAAATGACAACAGAATAAAGAGAATAAAGAGCCTACTCAATGCAACTTTTCCCTTAACACTTATTCATCCAAAATATTTAATGAGGGAGGGACTAAGTAGACATTAAAAACTTAACAAACTAAAGAGATACACTAAAGCCATGAAAGTATATGAATTTGTTTCTCAAGGAATGCATGGAGTCCAATGTGCCGAACTGACTGACAGCCTGGAAGGCTAGGCTCCAGCTGCTTTGCCACCCAGTCTGTGTCATCAGGAGGAGGACACAGTTACAAAAAGCAAAGCAAGTGATTTAAATTACCAATGCTGTGAGAAACATGGATCCTTAAAAGGGCCATACGCTATAACAACCTCTGATACGACAAACAGCCTCCGACTAATTTAAAAAACATTCAGGTTTGTATAACAAGGCTTTTGCTTTTCTTTCCCTTTTTCTTTTGAGACTCTGCCCCCTACAGGACACACAGAATAATTCCCAACCTGAGTCAGGAAACCAATCTTCCTTCCCCGTTTCCTACTGGGAATGAAAAGGCCTGCCAACCACACATGTTGTAAAGAGAGTGAATACCATCCTTTCTAACGGAAAAGGGGGGATGAAGCAGAACCGGCTTTACTCTGGAAAGCGCTGCATTGTACATTACATATGGAAGTTAGTGGTCTCTCCACCCTAAGTTAGAAGCACACCTGCACCCCACTAGAGTGCCAAACCAAAGCATGAAGTGCCAGCTGAGCAGAGCAACCCATATTACGCTTATTACCTTGTGCTGGGCTTCCCATGCTCCCTACTCAGCGATTCCCCAACAATCCAGATTTATCAGCTCCAAATTTAGACAGCCAAGGGAGTCATCCTGTCACAGGGAACTGGGTGACAGACACTGCCAGAAAGTTCTTGCTCTTGCCCATTACATAATACTTTCCCTCTTCTACTTTGCTTCCTTCTCCGGGCCTTGGCTCCTCACTTTGCCTTTCCCTGTTTTTCTCTCTCCAAGCTTTAGATGCACTGGGCTTGCACTCCAACAATCCCTTTACTCAATGCAATGCAACACATGGGCGATGCCTCCTCCTTCAGGAAGCAAACTGAGAGACAGGTGAGAAGTGCTCACTGAGTGGCAGCCTTCACAGCCCACCTGGGGCTTTCTGCATTCTCTTAGTATTATACAGTCTCTTAAGGCAGATACTCCAGTGACCGCCTTGAGAACAAGGCTGAGCTAGCCTCCTATTTTCCAATAACAAGAATTTAAGGATTCTATCAGCAACCTAATGTCACACAAGTATATTATGAATTCAGGATGCCTATCTTGTAAGCAATTAATATAGTATTGCTGAATGCTTGAATCCTGAATTATAATAATATATGCACCAAAGAGACATTGAAATGCTAATAATTTCTAAAATAAGTTAAAAAACAAACAAAACAAACAAACAAACAAACAAACAAAACCAAGACAAACTAAACAAACCAAAACTACTAGAAGTAGTATTTTCTTATTTGAAACCACTTCCAAAAATAGCTAACAGATTCAGCACAAGTTCTGCTCTGTCATATATACAGACACACACATATTACCTCCTGTGGCTTCTATACTGGCTCTCAACATGTTTTTATTTGTTCTCTGAGACAGGTTTTTACGATCTATCCTAGACTGGCCTCAGACTGGCAGTCCTCCTGCCTTGAAGCCTTCCTACTGTTAGAACTACAGGTGGGTACTGCCATGTCTGCTGTACCGGCATTGCTGGCTCAGAGTTTCTCCTTTTGCCAACCTCACTGCAAAGTTCCTATGCACAGTCTCTGAGACTCTCCTTAAAGTCCACTGTTTGCCAATAGAAGGGTGGCCATCACGACTCCACTGAATGTAAAGTGTGAGTTTTCATTCTGACCACCACCATTTGCTGTTTTCAATGCAGGGCAAGAACAGAGGACAAACCCTGCTCTTGGCTGGTGGCAAGCTCTTCGTTCCTGTTCACTTTTAAACAGCATACTTGTAAGTCTAAAACACTTGAACTTAAGACGTCTCAGTCAGGCTTCCAGTTCAGCCTGTCTTTGTGGTAAGTTATCATCACAAATTAGGGGCTTAATGGGAGGGAGGTGACTTTAATTTAGCTTAGTAGGTGGACAAATCTGGTTTGGGGGGGGGTCTACTCTCCCCTTTCTCTTCCTATTTCAATGTTTGTGGGAGGCGTGAAGGCTGGGGATAAAGAGGAATAACAAGAGTTTAGATTGCCGCAGAGCACCAAATTTGAGGTCCCCTCTGTGTCAACCTTACACAGTGTTCCAGGGGCACTGGGCTTCCCTCCTGTCTCAGCAGTCATCTGCTCTTTACTCTCCTTTTGGCCATCTCCACATTGTCCTCAATGCTGATTCATAGATCCTACTGTAACAAGATTTGACAAGGTCATGATCAACTTCAGCTGCTAGCTAGGAACATTTGCCTCGCCTCAGGAATGTTGGTAGTTAGCTGGGATGCACAGTTCTGTCATGAAGCAATCTGTGACATTCACAGTCACTGTGATCCTTATTCAAGAAGGCAGAGGAGGTGGAATCATGGCTGACTCAGGAAGCCTAAATTCCACTCTGGTCAGGTTGTGGCTAAGTCATTCTGATTCACTGACGTACAGCAGAGCTGCTTCTATTTACATTACCAAAGGGTATTAGGATGGAGAGATTTGGTTTGGTTTGGTTTGGGTCTCTTTTTGAAATAAGGCCTCATACTGTAACACAGCAGTCCTGACAGACCTGATACCTGATATATAGCCTACATTAGCTTTCAACCTGACTTAGCCTTCTGTGCACGAATTAGATTTTATCTTATTTATTTATTTATTTTTAGTTATTTATTTTTAGAGACAGGGTCTCACTTCATAGCTCTAGCTGACCTGGAACCCAGCATAATTTTAATGAAGTACACTTCTTAGAGGAGAGATTCTTTTTATAAACAGACAATTGTAACACAAACATCTATATTGTTGTACGAGAAGGTTTAAAGGTGAACTGCCGCATAGGGCATGGGGAAGCTCCAGCATGAGCATCAGGCTGGACGGGCACTACGTACCTGCACATTTGAAACTCTGAGCAGTGAGTCCTCGCTCCAAAGACAGTGTAGTCAGGATGCTCAGGAAGCTGGTGGTCACAGACTGGCGTTTGTTCTTCCGCAGCTCGTGGCCACCTAGCTGATCCTTGGGTTTGTTCCTCAGTGTGACTTGCAGGTTTTGCTCAGAACTCCTTGCAGCATTGGCTGCTGTCTTCAGAGCCTCCATCCACTCCTGAGCCCTCTGTCGGGTCTCAGCCCGGAGGCGGAGGACATCCTGGGGAAAGATGACTTGAAAGCAAGAGTCACAACCATCCAGGTTGTCTATCTGCACAGCCAGACACACATCCACATTGTAGCTCAACAGGGGATCTTCATCTAGCTTGCCAGGGTGGAAAGCCATAAGATAGGCCTTGCTCAGCACAAATGTAAAGGCCTTCCAGTTGTTTTGGACAGTTAGTCTGTAGAGTGTCCCTGATTTGAGGATGTTTTGGTACTGTTTAGGGCTATCCAAGACAGGGGAGGCCAACAGCCCACTGGGTTTCTTCTGTAAACAGTGGTTCTGTGCACAGTCAATATGATGACCAAGTCCTGGAGAGTTTGCCATCTCGTCCTGCCGTCCCATGTAATTGGGCACAGCAGCATGCACGACTTCCCAGAGCTTCTGCCCCCAGTCCAATGCCTCCCACGGAGACTCTGCCTTTAGCTGCAGTTGAGAATTGTCATAGAGAACGGTGTCTACCATCCTGGCCTCAAGATTGCCTAAAACAGATATGCTCTGGAAGTGGGAGAGCTGGTATGTGGCATAGAGGTTTTGATTCCCGCTGCTATCAAGGCTGTAGAAGTTTAAGTTGTAGGGTGAGAGTTCTGCATAACAGCTTTGCCAGTAACTGTCATGGTTCTTCCTGATCTCCAGATAACCCTTCTTCAGTATGTTTGGGAATGTCTGCTTGTGTTCTAGAAAGAAAAAAAGTCAAAGTAATAATTGTGAGAAAACAGGCACATGAACCAATCACATTGGGGTGGGCGGTGACATCTTTCTGGCTCAGATGAAACAAAATAGTGACACTCTAGGTGGCACCAAACTGGCAAGACGTATCTGGGAAATGTTTTACCCCAAGGTAATAAGCAAGTGCAAGAGTACATACAGAGTCCACAATGTCAATGTGATGCAGAGACCTGGGTACCATACAGAAATGCTGAGAAAGCTGGGAACAGAGCACGTGTGCCCTGTGCATTGGACACGTTGCCAGGTCCTCCCTTTCCAGGTAAATGTTACAGAGCTCCAAAACACAAGAGCACATTCCTGCACACAAGCTAATTCCGTGCCTGTACTCCTGTCTTTTCCAAGGCTGGTGAAGCCAGGGGAGAACAGAGACAGTGTGAACTGTGCGGCTTAGAAACTCCTGTTCCTCAGGCAAGGTCATCAGCCCTTAAGACAGCACCGGGCCCTTCTATCCAGCACCGTCTCTACCCTTGGCTCTGCTACATCGCCTTCAAGCTCTCTCCTCAGGTGGCAGTTTTCTGAGTCTACTGTGCTTATGCTGTGCCCTTGGCTTAGGAGGTTCCATCCCACCGCTTCAGTAAGTGACTACACGCTTTACTTTCCTCCTGACTTCTCTCGCCTTCCTTCATCTCATCAGAAGACAGATAGCCCTGGTCAGCATCGGGCAACCCTGCAATATTATTCCTCTATTACAGGCTTTTATCAAGCTATATTATTGTAAGCTATTTAATGTTCAAACAAACTATATTTTAAAGTTTGTTTTTTCAAGTCTGTCTTCACTAGTGGAGTAAGATCTCTTTTCCTTTCTACAGTACAGCACACAGGACAACACCTTATCACTACAAAAACAGGTCTGTAGTAAATACAATATTGTTAGGTTGGTACAGGTATATACTTGTAATGTCAGCACTGGAAAAATTGGGGTAGGAGGATCACGGAGCTCATGAGTCCAAGGACAGCCTGCTACACACTGAGAGCCATACTGGCCTATACTACAAAGCAAGTATTTGTCTTAAATAAATAAAAAAAAAAATGAAAAACAAAAAAGAAGAGTACTTGTTAAATTGGAAATAAAGCTTCTGGGCTGGCAAGATGGCTCAGCAGGTAAGAGCACTGACTGCTCTTTCGAAGATCCTGAGTTCAAATCCCAGCAACCACATGGTGGCTCACAACCATCTGTAATGAGATCTGACGCCCTCTTCTGGAGTGTCTGAATAGTTACAGTGTATTTACATATAATAATAAATAAATCTTTAAGAAAGAAAGAAAGAAAGAAAGAAAGAAAGAAAGAAAGAAAGAAAGAAAGGAAGGAAGGAAGGAGGAAAGAAGAGAAGAGAAGAGAAGAGAAGAGAAGAGAAGAGAAGAGAAGAGAAGAGAAAAGAAAGCAAGCTTCTAGCACAACATATAGCCCACGAGGGTCATGATTCCCTTCCCATCCTCTCCTCTCCCTTCCCCTCATTTGCAAATGTACCCAGTCACAGCATGTTTAATCTGTGGTAACCCTCACCGAGTGCCATGTGGAACTTTAGTAAAAGGGACTGTTAGTACCGAGACCTTCTGGAAGCTTACTTCTTGAGACAGGCTCTCTTTTTGTAGCCAAGGCTAGCCTCAAACTAAGATCCTTCTGCCCCAGCTTCCTGGGTACAGGGACTATAGGTACAGGCTGGCATACCTGGTCTCGTGAGACCTTGGTCTACCACGAAAGAATATCCATGGGAGAGAATGGTTAAAAAAAAAAAAAAAAAAAAAAAAGTAACCTGGTAGAAATTTTAATGTCTAAGCTATTTCTTAATCTCTCTGCTGACACGTTCTACAGACAGCCACAAACTGAGTCATTCCCTGAAGATAGATCACACTTGCAAAGGGGAAAAGAAAAGAAGGAAGAAAGGGAAGGAGGGAGGGAAGGAGGGAGGAAGGGGAAGTAAAGAGGGAGAGATAGATGGAGGGAGTGAGGAAGGAAGGAAGGACAGACTGACTAGCTAGGAGAGACAAGAGGTGGAGAAAGGCCTGTTTCAGCTGCTTTATGTCTCTGGTCCTAATGTTAATTCATTACTGTTTCTGTGGTAACTAAAAAGCCATTAATTTCTCACAGCCCACGCTAGTCCCTTTGTAGAAAGAGATAATGGGTGCCTACTCTCAGACATCTCTCTGCTGACAGCGCAGGAGGCAGGCAGGGCTGAGTGGCAGGCAGGGCTGAGTGGCGCTGCTGCCCCCTCTGCCCTCTTGTTTCCATCAGGCTGTCTTCTCACAGTCAGACCTCGGCTTGTGCCCTGCTCAGCCCTCCTGTGACCAGGCGGCCCAGCTGTGAGTCCCTAAGTGAAGCAGAATCCACCTCTCCTGCTTTTAGACAGAAATTACCACCTCCTTGTCTCCCTCTCCTGAGAGCCTTTTCCAGCAGCTGCTGGGAATTCCAAGCTGGACTATAATTGTGCCTCAGCCCAGTAGCAGAGCACATCATGCTCACTCCTTTCTGAGGTCTACGCTCAGATGTAGATGACAGGTCAGATGGAAGGGACAAGAACTTTCACTAGGAAATCTCCAGGGTACAAAGCCAAAGTGTGCTCAACATTGTTTCCCACCCAACAGGAACTTGTGTCTTTGTTCTGCTCCAGGCTTGAGCCTGCATGACGTAGAAAGCAGGAATACCGCTGTGTCTGAGACCAGCCTAGGCTGCCATGAAAAGTCCTGTCTCCATACAGCTAATAAACAAGGCAGGAAGGCAAGAAAGGCCAGGAGCTCCTCAGGGAGTTATTCCTTTCTCACACCAGCAGTGTTCACAGCATATTTTCTTAAATTTTGTGATTGAAAGATTAACCATCTGTACAGGGCACTGGAGAACTACCATGTCTCTCTGATTTCTAGCAACTATTACTTTCTATTTACTCTGAAGTTTATTTTAAATTTTTTTTGTACTGACAAAAGAGAAGATATAGATGTGTGTGTGTGTGTGTGTGTGTGTGTGTGTGTGTGTATGTATACACAGAGAGATATGTAAACTCATTATATAACGGCATAGTTGGAATTTTTCCTAGATCTTAGCATTTTAACTCATTTAATTTACACATACATTTTAAAGTGCTCAAAATTTCAATCTTAATGAATATAAGTGACTCAGATAATAAGATTTATACCATTTCCCAAAAAAATGTAGAAACGTCTTTTCAAAAAAAAAAAAAAAATCACCATAACTTTCATAATGAAACAACCACAGAACTTCTTCATAAAACTAAGAGCAAGCAAGCCCATCCACCACCTGTACTCCCTGCTGCCCAGCACCTCTGCTGGCAGTCAGAGCTGGCTCACTTCCTCTTGATTGAAGGTCCCTTTCCTCTTCTCCTGGTCCTCCCCAGAGCAGTGGTATCAGACCATGACTGCAGCTAACTAAAGAGGAAGGGAGCACTCTCCTGCACGTCCTGCCCACCAGATGCTGTCCAGAGTTCCTCTTTACCATTATTTCCTCATCAGTTCTCCAAAATGTTTCCATTCCCATGACATCCATCTTCATCAAAGGCCAGTCTGCCTCCTTCCTGGCTATCCCATAGCTTTCTGGGTCTCTCTTAGCCCTTTCCATATTCCTTGTAAGGTTAAACCCATTCACACATTCTAAAAGCCATACTTAGTCCAAGATCCCAAGCTTAACTGTCAGTATTCCATGATGGAAAATTTCAAACACCATCAAAGACATGTAGAAAGTGAAGATATTCATTCAGCTTCAAAAAGCATTTGTGTAGGGAGATGGTTCCGTAGGTAAGTACAAATGAGGGCCTGAGTTTGAATCCCAAGCACTCAAGTAAAAAGCCAGGCAGGGGTGCAGATCTGTAACCCTGCACTTTGGGGCTGGTGAGAGGGAGGTCCTGGGGGCTTGCAGGCTAGCCAATCTAGACAAAACAGTGAACTCCAGGTTCAGTGAGAAGCCTGTCTCAAAAAACAAGGTGAAGAGACACAGAGGAAGGCAGGCAATGCTGTTGGTCTCTGGTCTCCATATACACACAGGAAAGTATATCCACAAACACGCACACATACATGTGCATTCACCGCCCCCCCCCCACACACCATCAAGTTTCTATTATGTTTTATTTGCTCTACCTCTTTAACTGTTGATTTAATTTTTCTAGAATGTCTGAAAGTAAATTAAAGGCATTATTCCATTTCAACTATAGATGTATCTCTATCTAAAAAAATCAGAACATTTTCCTTGAGACAGGGTTTGTCTATGTAACCAGGCTAGCCTTGAACTCAGAGTTCTACCTGCCTCTGCCTCCCAAGCGCTGAGATTAAAGGCATGTACCTCCACCACCAGCTGACAAAAAATGGGAACTTTCAAATTCATGATGTTATTTTCACAATCCCACATTAATAATCCATGTTCTGGGCTATAGAGATGGCTCAGTGGTTAAGAGCAGTTACTGCTCTTCCAAAGGCCCTGAGTTCAATTCCCAGCAACTACATGGTGGCTCACAACCATCTGCAATGTGATCTGACATCCTCTTCTGGTGTGTCTGAAGACAAAACAACTACTGTGTGCTCATATACATAAAATAAATAAATAAATCTTTAAAAAAAAAATCCATGTTCTGAGGGGTACTGTCTGTCCTGATAGGTCTGTAAAGTCTCTCTCATCCTTTCTCACACTCGATCCACAACCCTCCCTATGTCTCTTCTCTAAGCCTCAAGGCCTCTGCAGTTGCAACACTTGGTGGAATTTCTCCCTCTATTCCAATGCTTTATGTACTACCCACCCCTCTCGACCCTACCTTCATTTTCACCTCCTTAGTGAGACTACACCTTACGCTCAAATTAGAAAATGGTTCTCGGTTCTCCTCTATCACACCACCTCGCCGTACTTTGTGCCAAGAATCCTCTCCTCCAAGGACAGCCATCCTGATGTCTTTCTTCCATGTTCCAGGGGCTGTCTCTACCAATATCTGTACAATGTATCAACAGACACCTTTGCTGGAATCTGTGGGAAGCTTTGCTGGGATCTGCTGTTGATAGCCCACAGAAAAGAGAAAATGGGTCTAGGAGTCCACACTATCTAGTCCAAAGTGCTCAGAGCCTTTCAACAAGTTCAGCTAATGGGTTCAGAGAAGAAAGTTCTCCATCTGAGAAGTTCTGTCACATTTTTAACGAGGGTAGTGTTAATGTTGGACCAGATGGAGCTGCTTAGTGAAAGAAGACAAGAAGCGAAGCGGCACTCAAATGGTGGGCCTTTCTTTCCTTAGGGGTTTATACTCCATCTGTCCCCAAGTTGATCCTCTTTACTTTTCACATGTCCCACTTCCTTTTCCTTGCCACAGTCATTCTGACTTAAGTCATCTCCTCACATGACAAAGGCTAGCAGGGCCTCCCACTCAGTCCATCTGTTCTTCCTTCCTTTCTTAAAACAGGGTCTAGCTATTAAGTCCAAGCTAGCCTCAAACTCTGCTTCTCCTGTCATAGCCTCCAGAAATGTTGGGTACAAATGGCTCCCTAGTTCTTTTTACCCACCAATTCATTATGTGTGCCAATGAAGCTGGAGGAGACCCAGTAAACTGTATCCTTTTTCCTCACCAAAGATTTAAACCAACTGAGCCTGGCAAGGTTGTCAGACAAGACACAAGCAGATAAAATGATCAGCTGGTTGGAGGATGCAACTTAGGCTTATAGCAAATACAACTCCAGGATTGCAAGGTAGCATCACAAGCAGCTCTCGGCAGCCACAGACCTCCCCTTCTGAGACTCACGTGAAAGGCGGATGATGTGCAGGAGCAGATCTGGAGCAGACTGAAAGCAGAACTGGTACTTCTTGTGAGAGAGGCTCTTAACTAGTTCCTCTCCTAAATTTCCCAATAGGCCACCCCTCCTTCCCAGGGTGGAGCATGCAAACCACAGCCCAGAATGCTCTTCTAATTGGTGGCCCCTAGCATGGGCACAAACAGCTACTAGCAGGGTGGCTGTCCCATGCCTACCCTCCGTTCCTGCCAACTCTCAGACTTCTGTGAAGGATCCTAATCTCAACACTCAGGATATTTCTGAGTGTCTTGAAAGATACTTGAAACATGGCACATTAAGTCAGTGTACCTGGTCTGAATACCCTCTGGAGCAGGGGCCCTGCTCTCCTGTGCAGGTCAGTTCCCTGGCCAGCCCCTCTATGTGGGGTTTCTCACCACCTTAGCTTAGTGGTTGGCCCTCAGATCTCAGGTGACATGCTCCTTCCTCACTGAGGACTTCTCTGGCATACTAGATCACTAACATTACTCTTTTCTTTGCAATTTTAGCTCACAAAGCACAGCTGACAACTCCCGAATTCATTTCATGTTATAGTTTTCAATTGTGTTCAAGGCAGAGGCTAGAGAAATCACTTTGAACTAATTTAAAGCTTTGCTGTCTTTATGTTAGCACAGAGGAGAAGTGAAACTAATAAGATTACACTCATCCTACGCTCCCCATGAAGCATATGAACTATGCTAAGCATGCTCCGTGGTGCCAGTACACTTTTGCCCAGCATAACACAGACACACTGCCCCACACACTCTTCCTGGTTTTTCTTCCTTCAGCTTCTTTTTTTTTTAACTTTTTATTGATTCTTTATGAATTTCACATCATACACTCCAATCCCACTCATCTTCTCATCCCTCTGTACCCACCCTCCTCCTCTTCAACCTCCCCTCCAAAATAAAATAAATAAAAAATAATAAAAACACACACACACAACCTAATAGTGGAAGCTGCAGTGTGCCCCACATGACATCCTTTTGTCCACATAGCTTTACTTGCAAATGTTTACTGCAATGAGTCATTGGTCTGGTTCAAGGCCTCTGGTTTCTGCTCCATTATCAATACTAGATCCTCACTTCCTCCTGGATATCCTGCTGTTGTCCCCACAGACTTTTCTTAATAAACTTATTCTGTCAGGAAAGATTTCTTGGTGCCAGCATCAAATAATTATGCATATCAAATTATGAATTTCAATAATGAATATTTCATAATATGAATATCAAATAATATTCTTTACAGTTACACTGAAGAACCTTCCTAAGGAGTAAAAGACATCTTATTTGTTCTCCCTCATAAACCTAGAAGAAAAGGCAGGTCGGGGCTGGAGAGATGGCTCAGAGATGCATTGACTGCTCTTCCGAAGGTCCTGAGTTCAAATCCCAGCAACCACATGGTGGCTCACATCTATCCATAATGAGATCTGACGCCCTCTTCTGGTGCATCTGAAGACAGCTACAGTGTACTAAGATATAATAAGAAATAAATCTTAAAAGAAAAGAAAAGAAAAGGCAGGTCACCTGCATAGAGCCTAAGAAAAATATGAGCCGCATATGTTATTTTTGTGGTAAGCAGTAGTAGCCATAGGTAACCAAGTCCTGGTCAATTTCTCTTTTCTGATGTAAACTTGACTAGAGATCACAAACCTAACTTTTTAACCTAGCAAACAATCCCAAATATAAATTTTTATATCATTAAGTGCCACAGTGAGCTTTCTGCTCTGCTTCTATGATCTAAAGAAAATAAACTTAGAAGAATCTCCTTTACTTGGACTTTGTACCAGCATTCCATTACCACATCTTTGCAAAACTTAGGGAAGCACAGAAATGTAAGAGCCAGAAGGAACCCTAAAAATTCTACTCTCTCAACTCCAGCTAAGGCAAAACCTGCGAAATGCGTCTTCTCCAGGGGAACCCAAGTTTTGATCAGGTATATGCTCAGGGGACATGGTCTCTCCTCTAGCACAAGGAAAGAATCATAATTTGTTTAACACTCACAATTGACCTTCACTAGAATTTGCCTGGATGCCATTAGGAGCCTCTGGGAAAGAGACCCAAAAGAACTGCTGTCTCTCACTTCTGAGTCTGACTGCTGACATAGAAGACAAGCCTTGGAGCTGCTGGAGCCATGTGATACCAAAAGCAGAGAAAAGAGACATCATTAATACACTGAGGATAAGAACAAAAAGAGAAAAACTCCGGGGACTGCCCCTCTCTGGGACTTTTGCTAACTATTCTCACATTAGCCAAGTGAGAAGGGAAAAATTTTTGTTAATGACCTTACAAGGACAAGCTATGCCACAGTTCATTGGCTTTTGAAAAAAATTCTGATTTAAGACAGCAAAGAGGTTCCAGGAAACAAACTGACTTGGCAAAGGTTATGTTACAAAGTGGGCAAGTTGAGAGTAGAACTCTAATCTCTAGAACTTCAATCTAGATCAAACAGTTTTATCTATGGTGGAGCAAATGAGTCCTAGACATTTTTAGAGATAGGAGGTAATGTAATAGAGTAGTCACATGTCCTCTCTGGGATTATGCCTAGCTGGATCCCAGTCTCATCCTGTGGGTCAGGTCACCTGTCTAAGTCTCCATTTCCACTTGTAGAATCAGGTCAACATTACCCATTATTTTAAACTACTGTAAATATGAAATAAGATAATGGATGAACACTCAGCAGGGGACTCATAGACTAATAGAAAGTACAAAATTAACTCTCTTACTATAAATATTAATAACAAGTTTTATTCAGCTTGACACAGCTAAAGGTAAGGAAGGGGGAGGAAAAATATAGCTATTCTGTTCTGATTTTATTTAAATTATTTCTTTTATTTTTGGAGACTATAATTATATTACCTCATCTTTTCCTTTCATCCTTCCAAACCTTCCCTTATGCCATTCTTTGCTCTCTTTCAAATTCATGACCTCTTTTTCATTAATTATTGTTACATTCATATATATGTATACATATATATTCCTAAATACACAAATACAACCTGTTCAGTCGCTATAACATACTTGTATGCTTTCAAGCTAGTAATGTCAGAAGCTATACCCGTAAAGTCTTGCCAACATTACTGCCTAAACATGAGCTGAACAAGAACAACAGACACACTAAAGTGGACGGAGAAAGCCCAAGCCCACAGGCAACTACAATGCAGAGAGAAGAAGGAACGGTCTGTCCCAAGGAAGAGCACACTAATTCATTACCTGTCCTCATTTTCCTCAGTGCTAGTGCACAGACTTCAGCCCAACAAGGGGCAGGGCAATGGCTCAGGTGGTAAAGTGTGTATCATAGAAGAAGCATGAAGACCTGACTTCAATCCTTAATCCCAATGCAAACAGCCAGGTATGGCAGCAGGTACCTGTAACCCTAGCTCTGGGGAAGGTGAGCTAGAAGGGGTGGGTCCCTCGAGCTTGCTGACTAGCCAGTCCAGCAGAATGCACAAGAGCCAGGATAAGAAAAAGTAATAGAGGAAGACATCTAATGGGGCTCTCTGGCCTCCACATGCACACACACACACACACACACACACACACACACACACACACACATACACACACACCCCTACACATATACACTCATACATACAAACCATGTACATACACACACTCACACACAATCACACATATTTACAGATACACACACTTACGTGCACTCACACACACATACACACTCACATTGACTCACATATACTCTCCCTTTCACACACACACAGAACTCAACTTTTCATGTGCTCATACTTGGTCCAGTACCAAGTTTTCTATACTATGGTTCACATTTTTAAAGGGCTTCTGATCTAAGATAGAAGACTAATAGAAAGTAATTAACTATGACATATAACTAAATAAAGTGTGCTTGGAAGGAAAAAAGCAGGATACTATAAAGAAGGGGAAAAAAACCTGGAAGAGTCTGAGGGACAATGTGGCATTTGAGGTGACCCTTGAAAGATAATGAAGGATTTTATATAAAACAAAAAAGACAAGGAGGATCTGCATTATAAAGACACAGCTTGGGCAAAAGCCAGGGACCAGAAAGTACAAGGTCCACTGAAAAATGGGAAAAAGCTTCGGCAGGAGATAAGGCTGATAAGATTCTAAATGCTTCATAAGGTCCATACAGCTTCACAAACGATGGTGAGCCACGATTTGTTTGTTTCAATTTTATGCTTTTATTTTTATTATATGGATCTTTTCCCACATGTATGTCTGTCTACTATGTGTATGTGCGGCCCCTGTAGAGGTGAGAGAGGGTATCAGATCTCCTGGAACAGGAGTTACAGGAAACCACTGTATGGATGCTGGGAATCGAGCCTGGGTCCTCTGCCAGAACAACCGGTACTCTTAACCTCTGAGCCATCTCTCTAGCCCCACAGAGTTCATTTCTATGAACGCAGTAGCACAAAAGACCTGTGCTTTAGAAAGATAACTCTAGCGGTTTGAAAAATTAATAAGCACAGTTTTTCTAGTCAAAAGAGAATAAAGTGCACTAAGAGGACACCCACAAAGACCCTCAAACCCTCCATATTCACGGGTCTCTTACAGCACTGTTAGGAATTGGAATACAGGCTGCCAGTGAAGTGCACTGGGTCTCCTATGGCTGCCATGGCCAAAATGGGATCATTAACCGGCAGAAATTGTGACCATACACAATCAACTTCCTGTGGCCTATTTTAGCAACTTTTTTTGTACTGACTAATCTGTGAGAGGGTGAATCACAAATTCAGCAAGATGCTGTGTCCTGGTGACCTCACTTATTCTAAACCCACATGAATATTCCCATCTCTCCTGGCTCCAAGGCTTTTAAGAAACAGTATAATTGAAACAAGCAGTCATTTTAGTACAAGTCCCAAATTTGTCTCTTTTTTTTTTTTTTTTTAAAGTGAGAGATGGAGAAAGAGAACTGAAGCAGTAGCATAAAGCTCAGGATAAAGGACCAGACTGCAGTGGCTTGGCTAGCGGTAAAGAAAATCTCTGCTTGAGACCTTCTCCTAAAGTACTCAGAACAAGAAAACACAGGCCCAGGAGCATGCCGGGTCACCAGAGCGGCACCTACAGAAACAAAAGCCCAGTTGACCACTGCCCTTGCCCAGCAGATGAAAATGTGACACAGTCAGGGAGGAGAGCAAGTTCCACTCTGGTAGTTGGTTGAGATTCAGGACTCCACAGCGAATATAAAAGATTCCTTTAATTTTTTTTTCACTTAAAAAGTTACCACTGCAGTTCATGTAGCAGTAGACTTATAATTTATACAGAAATCTCTCACTTGTGAAAAAATTCTAACCATACTCTTGTTTCAGTTATGATCTTTAATTATTGATGTGAACATAGCAATTAGTTCCCACATCACCATTAGTCAGAATCCATTCAAGCACATCCTAGTATAATACAGTTTTAGGACTGGGAAGCACTGCAGAGATAATTTACTCTGTCTTGGTAAGTTTATAAAGAGACATAAAAGGTTTTTTCAAATCTGTGTAGTGAGTCAAGAGTAGAGCTAGGAAATGACTCCTGAGTCTTACTTGAATATTCTTTCTAGACAGTAGCATCTTCATCTACCATGTGCACGTTTGTGTACATACAATCTATCGAACATACATAAAACCAATAAACAGGTACAGGTGCACGTGTGTGTGCATACAATCTATTGAACATACATAAAACCTATAAAACAGATAAGGTGCAAGTGTGTGTATATACAATCTATTACTCATATCTGACACCCGCGTGGTCATTAGATGTTTTACTTTAAGATGTGTATGTCTGGACTTCATTCTGTGATGGCAGGATTCTACCTCCTTTATCCTCTAGGGAATTCCTTCATGCCTATGAGTGTCCTGTTCCTCAGGAAGTAATGTGACAGTGATGCAGAGGGGATGAACATTAGGTAGACACTCATCTGTGTTCATTAAGAGCTAGTCTTTACACAACTGACATCAGTGTGAGGGCTTGAAGTCAGACATTCTCACAGTGGAGTCAAAGACCTCAGAGTGGTACTGCTGCCCAGGGACAGCAGACACTGGGATGTTAATAAGAGGCTGGTCATAATGAAACTTTGGACTCTACCACATACTCTGAAATTCTTTAGAATAACTGTTGCCACTGTGCCTCAGGTCTGTTCCTGTTTATCATTTTATGACCTAACACCCCTGACATTATTAGTCATTTTCAGATAATACACATTGTAATAATGAAATTAAATTCAAGCTACATCCCATGCCTACACCCCCTGAACATCCTGTCTTCATCAGATCAGCCAACAGCCAACATTCCTTTTGAAAGTCAGCCCTGGACTGCCTATGTCTGAGGCAATGTAGTCTCCAGAACACATTCATAAGGTTCTAAAATAAGACAGTGAAAATCTATGTCAAGGCCCCAAGGGTCAGGTCATACCTCATTGCCTTCTGTTGTGCCATGAGTGGCTCTGCCACTAGGAACTCACCCTGAGAGATAGCCCTGACCCTAGAAGCAGACTAACTGACTTCTGTGCCTATAAATCCATAGGGCCAATTCCCATCAGCTCTCTGTATGCACCTAGATGAGAATTGTATACTGCTCAGAATGGGTAATGAGCCACAAATCTAGAATGCATTTCTACCCCCAGCCTCAGCACCAGGCCCTTGCTGGGCCCTGCTCTTCACCTGGTAAGATAATCATGACATATCTTGCCTGCTCCTCAGAGCTTGTCAGAAAGAAAAAGTGTGAGATGACTGCCAGGTTTGCCCAAGTGTGCCTACACCTGTTGCAATGACCAAGCAGTAGCTAAGATGTGTTATTTTAATCCCACAAAGCTCATGTGTTATAATAGCCTTTTTAAAATTTTACTTATATTTCACTATAAATTAGTATTCAGAATTTTAAATCACAAGCCAGGAGTTGTGGTATATGCCTTTAAACCCAGCACTCAGGCAAAGCTACCTTGGCATACAGGGAGAGTTCCAAGACAGTCAATGGTACACAAAGAAACCCTATCTTGGAAACACAAAAAATATGTCAAGTAAAAAAGGAGTAACAACCATGGCTTGTCAGGTACTCAAAGGGAAAGACCAGTACATTAGAGAACTCAAGATACCCAAATGATTTATAATCAGAATGCACTGGATAAATAAAGTTGGATATACGATAACCTCTTACTCTGGATCCTGCCAAGATCTACAAATGGTTATGGTAGCTTACTGACAAAACGCCATGTGAATTCTAACAGACATCTACTGCAGTTATTTGCTAGTTGAAGAGTTTACCTGTTATATGAATGTAACAGATCAATACAAAGCTATCAATTCTTCTAGGCCCAGGGATCCCAGTGATGTGTTATCTCCCTAGTATCTGATCAGTCACCAAGTCCTTGCTTTATAAGGAAATTCACCTTTCCTTTTCTGTCTATATTCTAACCTGCTAGTTATTCCTGAAGACCTGTGAGAGTCTAGAACAGCAGTTCTCAACCTGTGGACCATGACCCCTTTAGGAGTTGTATATCAGGTATCCTGCATATCAGATATTTACATTACAATTCATAGCAGTAGCAAATTACAGTTCTGAAGTAGCAACTACAATTTTTTATGGGTAGGGGTCACAACATAAGGAACTGTATGGAAGGGTCATAGCATTAGGAAGGTTGAGAAACACTGGTCTAGAAGGAAAGATGAGAAGTGGCAAGTTGTGGGTAATGGCAGGGAACGAGTGTCTTAAAAAATGGTGACTCTGTGTTGTATGTGAAATGTGGCACTTCATGGACAGAAACCTGCACTGCCGTAATCTACATTCCAAAGGCTGACTTGTCTCAGGTCACACTCATTCTCCACTGCATTCTCATTTTGATTCCCCACTCTGACCCCCCTACCCCCCACCCCCTGAACTGGGAATGAACTCAGGGCCTTTCATGCGAAGCAGGTGTTCTACAAGTGGGCTACACCTCACCCATTTCACCTTTGTTCACACTCTGATTTTGACTATCTTCTGTGATTTTTTTTTTTTCTGAATTTCCATGTCCTTCAAGGTCTAGCTCATTTCATGTCTCCTACAAGCTTTTTCTGAGCAACCAGGCTACGGTGCCTTCTCTTTCCAATGTCCTCTTAGTGTCACTGGCACTCACATGTATATGGAGTAAGAAACATTTTCATTGGACATTTATTGTCCCTTATTCTGAGTAAGTTTCTGAAATTTCACTGATGCCTGATGCCTCCAACTGGATGAAAAGTTCTGCAGGACAGTGTGTCTACACACACACACACACACACACACGCACACACACGCACACACGCACACACACACACGCACACACACACACACGCACACACACACGCACACACACACGCACACACGC
>JADRCD010056550.1:10904-22339 GCA_019843815.1 Montemys delectorum | reverse complement strand
CAGAGCTCCCAGGGACCCAACCACCAATCAAGGACTATACATGATGGGACTGAATGTTTTGGCAGCATGTGTATAGTAGAGGATTGCAAATTTGATCATCAATAGGAGGAGAGGCCCTTGGCTCTGTGAAGGTTTTGTGCCCCAGTGTAGGGGAATGCCAGGGCCAATAAGTGGGAGAGGGTGGGGTGGCAGGCATGGGGAGGGGGGAGGCAAAAGAGGTTTGTTCTTGTTGGTTTTGTTTGTTTTTTTGTTTATTTGGAGGGGAACCTGGGAAAGGAGAAATTTACATGTAAAGAAAGAAAATATCTAAAAAAAAGAGATTATGAAAAGCTATGAATTAATATGAGCACTTACTGAGTTTTAAATTTGTTCTCCTTTATTTTCTGTATGTATTACTCTCTATATTTTAATTACTTAAAACCAATTTACCTATGGTAAATTAAAAAAAGAAAGACCTGGTTGTATAGAAAGGATTCTAGTAATAATAATACATATATAAAAATGGGACCATGATGACTTATCACACTTGTATGCTATCTTGAAAATACTTGTAATGGTAAAATAGACACATAATGTAAAAATATTGCATGATATCAGGAAGATCCTAAGGTAAAAATAACTATCATGTTCTACTCTTTCACCTACTACTTGAAATACATGGGGACCCTACACCTCTCTTCAGGAGATAAACACTACATGATTTTAAACTAACCAAACAAGCAAAAATATTTTTATCACTCAGAATATATATCCTCCTAAACTAGATAATTCCAAGGATTAAGCAGAGAAAAATTAGTGTGCCTTCTGCCTCACTCTGTACTATAAAACATGCATAGATGGAGCTAATGTCAGTTTCTTTATATGTACTTTGTCCTAAACTTTGTCTGTTCTACAGAGGAAGTTAGGAGTGAACTAGTGTGTTGGGCAGTGAGCAGTTCTGACAGCCAGAGTCCAGTAGAGCCACCTTGGAACCCCGGAGACCTACTGAGCATTTGCTCAAAGGGACGGAAGGCGTTTGGTGAATTGCTCCTGAAACCATGGCTCAGATTTCAGCCCAGAACCCTCACAGCTGCCCCTGCAGGAGATGTATGCTCTATCAGGCAGACACTGCCTCCAACTCCCAGCATTCTAGCTAGACCTTACACACAGTTATGTGACCACAAGCCAGGCATGCCACGCCCCATACAATAAATGGGGTGCTTTGCCCCCTCCTCTCTCTCTTGCTTCCTCTCTCTCGCTCCCTCACTCTCTTGTTCTCCCCTCTCACTCTTACTCTTACCCTCTTGCTCTCTCTCTCCTCTTTGCTCTTTGTTCTCTTCTCTTTCTCCCTCTTTTTCTTTCCTCTCTCTCCTCTTTGCTCTTTCTCCCTCTTCTCTTTTCTCTCCATTCTCTTTTCTCTCTCTCTCTCCTTCCTCTCCTTTCCTTTTCTCCACTCGACTAGCATATTTCCCCTTCCTACAATAAAATAACTCATTCATACATTGCCTCCCTTTTAATTAAGGTGCTGTGCAGCAAACAGGCCAGCCCCAGGAGGAGAGAGAGAGACCTGGGCCTCAGCACCAGGCCAGTTGCCACCCCAAGGAGAGAGAGAGCCTCAGCAGGCCGGGCCTGGGCCACAGCCCAGGCTTTACCACTTTTGGAACCACACTAGTGTTCACTAGTGTAACTCAGTCTGAGTTACAGAGGCTTATGAAGAAGTCATAGAAAGAGATCGTGTCTGTTTCTATCAGGATTCATGCTGTAATAACCAAAATCTGTCCTATGCATAAGTTTAGGAGAGAACTGGTGTGTTTTCCACTTCAATCTGTCCAGAAGTGGAGGTTTGGTAGAAGCTAGTGTCTATCTCTTAGAATCCATATCATTTTAACTTGATCTGCAATGAGACTAGGAGTGAACTAGTGTGCTGTCCAATTCCATCTGCATTGTGTAGCAGGCTAGGAGAGAGCTAGTATATGTCTCACACAATCCATATTGTGGTAAACATAATCTGGAATACAGATAAGGTTAGATATAAGCTAGCATGCTTTCCACATCAGGGTGTGTACAAACAAGTCTCAGAAGGAGGCAGTTGGTAGTTTTTGTCTCACAGAATTCATGTTGCACAAAGCTGGATTTGTGTTACAGACAAGGTAAGGAAAGAATGTAAAATACTGTGCCCTCTACGTGAGTCTACGCTACAGGGTAGGATTGGAGAGAACTAGTATCTGTCTCTCAGAATTCATACCTCCATAACCTCATTCTGTCATGGAGAGGAGATTTAGAGTGAACAAGTATGATCTTCACCACTCTGTCTGACAAATGATGGTAGAAGCTAAATAATATCTGTAACCTAGTCATCCTAAACTTGATTGGCCCTACAGAGGAAATTAGTATTAGAGAGCAATTCACTTCATTCTGTTTTACTAAAGTGTCTTGGAGGGATTTAGCTTATCTATCTCTTATTCCAGTTTGTCCCAACTATAAGGAGCCCTTTGGATAAGGTTAAGGGCGATCTAGTGTGCATTCCATCTGATTCTGTCCTACCTAAAAGGATTGATGGACAGGAGCTGGAGTCTGTCTCTGAGCATCTATGATCTAAAGAGGATAGGGGTGAATAGAGAATTTGTGTCAGAATGTACTAGGGAGGAGGCTTTGAAGGGGCCAGTGTTTACCTCTCAGAATACATGGTGACCTAACTTGATCTGTTTTATGAAGGACAGGAATGAATTAGTCTGTTCTCTAATTCAGTCTATTGAGGCATGAATGGAGTTAACATCTCTCATAATTCATGCTGTGCTAACCTTGATCTGCCCTAATAGGATTATCCTCCATCTGTCTCTGAGGAAGCTTATAGGGGAAGCTTGTCTGTCTCTCAGAATCCATGTTGTCCTACCTTAATTAGTACTATGAAGGAGTATAAGAGTGAACAGTGTTCTGTCAAACTCTGTCTTACAAGGTAGGATTGGAGAACACTAGTGCCTGTCTATCAGGATCTGTATTGTCCTAATTTTATCTTTCTTACAGGAGTGGTTTTAAATGGATTAGAATGATATCCACCTCAGCATGCCTAATAAAGGAGTTTGGAGGGATCTAGTATATCTTTCTCCTAATTTCCTCATTTTCCCATTTTTTTTCCATAATGTTCTAATGAGGATATTAGGAATGAAATATTCTGTGCTACACTTCAGACTCTATTACTGAGGATACTTTTAGAGAGCTAGCTTATGTCTCTTAGAATTCAGGTTTTCCAAATATTGATACATCCTATAGATAAGGATAGGTATCTTTAACATGATCCATACTTTAGTGCATCACAGAGGGTAGGATTACATTTGTCTAATGTCATCTTTTGAACCCATGTCATCTGAACATTTATCTGTACTACAGTAGATTAAAAGTATGTGCTCTACAAATCGGTCCTACAAAGGAAGCTTGGATGGACCTAGTGGTTTCCTCTCAGAATCCATGTTGTCTTAACATGAATGTAGTGTACAGAAAAGTTGAGAAGCGAATTCATGTTTTACATTTACATATCAGTCCATCCTAAAAACAGGGCTTCTGAGAAGTGTATATCTTTCTCTCAGAATTTATAACTCTGTCATATATGTGATATACGTAATATGTTATTGAGAAAGGATAGTAGCCTAGTGTACAGTGTACTCTAGTCTCTCCTACAGTGAAAAAAAATGTCATCTTGTATTTGGCTCTTGATATAAATTGTAAAATCTTGTCTGTCTTACGAACAATGACAATAGTTAACTAGTGTACTTTCCAACTTAGTACATCCTAAGGAAGAAGCTTGAATAGAGCTAGTGTTTATCCCTCAGAATATGTGCTTTGGTAACCTTGAATTGTCCCACAAAGCAGGCTTGGAGTGAAATAGTATGATGTGCAGTTCATAATCTCTCCTACTCATAAGAATGAGTGTGACTTCATGTGATCTATACCACAGTATATCCTATGGAGGAAACCAGTGGAGAACTACTCTCTTTCTCTTTGAACACATCCCAAGCTATCTTACATAGGAATCAAGAGCAAAATACTATGTTTTCTACCTTAGTCTATCATACGGAGGAGGCTTATAGAGATCTAGTGTCTGCCTCTCAGAATCCATGTTTTCTTAACTTGACCTGAATAAGAAGCAGGATAGGAGTAAGGTACTATGCACTCCTATGCACACCATGGACAATCCTTGTAAGGAACTAGTGTCTTTCTTTGTGAATGAATATAACATCATGTCCATGAAAAAGAGGATTAATTGAAGTTAGTGTCTGTCTCTCATAATTCTTTTTTTCCCTTACTTGATCTCTTGAGTGCAAGAATTAAGAAGTGAACTACTGTGCTTTTCACCTAAGTATGTCTTAAAGACTAAGCATGGAGAGAGCTGATTTATGCCTTTTAGTATCAATGTAGTCCTAATTGAGCTATCTTACAGAGAAAGTTTAGATTAAACTAGTGTGCTTCTTAGTGCTCAGTATATCTAAATGAGGTGCCTTGAGTTAGCAAGTGTCTATCTGTGATAATCTATTTCCTACTATTCTTGCTCTTCCTATTGAAAATATTTGGAATGCCTGAGTATGCTTGCTACATAAGTCTATCAGACACAAGAAAGTTATAAGGAGTTAGTATGCACCACTCAAAATATGTGTTGTTCTAACCCTCGTCTAGTGTGCAAACAATGTTAGGAGCAAAGATATATGTTTGCAAAATCAATCTGATCTGTGAAATGGGCTTGTAGTGAGCTAGGGTCTGTCTCCTAGAATCTATGGTATATAACTTTGATCTTTCTCTTTTTTTTGATTTTTTATTAGATGTTTTCTTTATTTACAATATCTCTTTTCCCAGGTTCCCCTCCAAAAGAAAAAAGAAAAATGAAATAAAATAAGAAAAAGAAAAAAAACTGAAACAATCTCTTGTTCCCTCCCCCATCTCCCTGCTCACCACCCCACCCTCTCCCACTTCCTGGCCCTGGCATTCCCCTACACTGGGGCATAGAACCTTCATAAGGCCAAGGTCCTCTCCTCTCATTGATGACTGACTTGGCCATTCTCTGCTATACACATGCTGATGGAGCCATGAGTCCCCCCATGTGTACTCTTTGGTTGGAGTTTAATCCCTGGAAGTTCTGAGGGTACTAGTTAGTTCATATTGTTGTTCATGCTAAGGGGCTGCAAACCCTTCAGCTCCATGGATCCTTTCTCCAGCTCCTTCATTGGGGAGCCTGTACTCAGTCCAATGGTTGGCTGTAAGCCTCTACTTCTATATTAGTTATGTACTGTCAGAGTCTCTCAGGAGACAGCTATCTCAGGCTGCTGTCATCCAGCACTTGTTGGCATCCACAATAGTGTCTAGATTTGATGATTGAATATGGAAAGGATTCCCAGGTGGAGCACTCTCTGAATTGTCCTTCCTTTAGTCTCTGCTCCAAAGTTAGCCTCTACAACTCCTTCCATGGGTATTTTGTTCCCCCTTTTAAGAAGGAATGAATTATCCTCATTTTGGGCTTCCTTCTCCTTGAGTTTCTTATGGTTTGTGGTTTCTACTTTGTGTATTCTGATCTTCTAGGTAAATATTCACTTATGGATAAAGTTTAGAGTAAACTAGTGTGTTCTCAGCCTCATTATACTTTACTAACGAGGCTATAAGGAATCTAGTGTCTGTCTAACAGAAATCATGTTTTTAAAGCATTATATCTCTTAGAGATTAAATAGGAGTGATCTAGAATGATACACAGCTCAGTGTCCTATTAAACAGAGATGGAGGGAGCTAATATCTATCTCTCAGAATGTTTGTAAATCGAATTTTGCCCCTATAACAGAGGAGGTTAGGAGTGAACTAGTATGCTCTTTAAGCAATCTGTCCTAACAAGGAGGATTAGAGAATACTCTAGTCTGGTTTTTTTATTATTCATGTCATCCTAACTATGTCTGTTCAACAAAGAAGGCAGAGTCCAGTACTGTGTTCTCTATAGGATGGAGGAGACATGGACAAAACTCTTGTGTAATTCTCAGAATCCATGTTATTTTAACATGCCATGCACTGTGGAAGAGTATATACTGGAACTAAAACTATCTTTACCTTTGTCTATCTTGCTGATACAGTGTGTATGTATGGGGATGGGTCTACCTCTTAGAATTCACATTGTCCAGAACCTTGATCTATCCTGGGGATGATTTTCCAAAAAAAGTAGTATGGTCTCTACCTCAGGCTGTTCCTACATTGTAGAATAGGAAGAAGTTTATATCTGTCTTTCAAAATGCCACATGTCCTAAACTAGGATTATTCTATAGAGGAAGTTTTGAGTGAACTAAGTCATTCTGTACTATGAATGAGGCCTATGGGTGATCAGTGTTTACCTCTCAGAATATATGAGTAACCCTTGTCAGTATTAGAGATGTGTAAGAAAGTTGGAGGTAGTGAGTTTATATTACCCATAATCTAAATCTTTCTAACAATGTTTGTCCAATGGAAGAGGTAGGGAGTGAAATCATGTTCTCATCACCTCAGTCTATTCTATGGTATGCTGAAGACTGTCTCTTTGAATCTATGTTGTGATAGCTGTGATGTATATTTGGTTACATTTAGGGTTAACCAGTGTGCTCTCTAACTCAGTCTGTCTTACAGAAGAGGATTGTATCTGTTTCTCAGAATCAATATTGCCATAACCTTAATCTATCCTACTGAGGAAAACAGGAATGAATGAGTGTGCTCTCTACTTCAGTCTGTTGTTTGTAGGAGGCTTGGAAAAATAGAGCATTTTCCCCTTAGAATCTAATTTGTGCTTACTTTTCTATCCAGCAGAAGTTAGGAATGGAATTTTTTGCACTACACTTCAGTGTGTCTTATAGAGGAGGATTGAAGGGGGCTATTACTGTCTCTGAGAATCCTCATCATTATAACTCACACTGTCCAACAGAGGACAATAGCAGTGAAGTACAGAGGAGTATAGGAGTGAAGCAGTGTGTTCTCTACCTCGGAGCATCCAATGCTGAAGGCGTGCAGGAAGCTAGTTACTGTCTGCCAGAATCAATATCATTATAACTTGATGTATCCTAAAGAGAAGTTTAAGATAGAAATAGTGAACTTTCCATCTAAGTTCAACCTACTGAGGAGACTTTGAGGGAGTTAGTGTCTCTGTAAAAATCCATGTGCTTTTAACATTGATGTGTCCTACTCAAAAGGATAAGTGTAACTTGGTGTGATATACACCTCTATATGTCTTATGGAGGAAGACAGGTAAGAGATATTGTCTGTTTAAATCTATGCCATCCTATCCTTGATCTGTCCTATGAAGGAAGACAGGAGTAAAATAGTATTCCATCTACCTCACTGCCCTATAGGAGGAGGCTTATAGAGAGCTAGTGTCTATCCCTCAAAATCCATACTATGTTAATCTCAACTATGAAAGAGTACAGGAGTAAACTAGTATGCACTCCACCCCAGTCTATCATTGTAGGGAGCTAGTATCTGTGGCTTTGAACCAAGGTAATATTATGTCCACTGAAAAGAAGGATAGGAATGAACTAGTATACTCACACACAGTCTATTAACAGGATGATTGGTGGGAGAAAGTGTCTGTCTATCAGAATTCATTTTTCTTTGCATGATTTCTCCAACACAATATGTTAAGAATGAACTACTATGATCTCCGCCTAAGTATGTTTATGGAGTAGCCTTGGAGTGAGCTATTTTCTGTGTTCTATAACTTGGCCTGTCCTAGAATAATAAGAATGACATAGTGTTTTATCTACCTCAATCTATAACATGAAGAAATAACAGGGGGTAGGAAGTGTATTTCTCAGATGTCATGTAGTCCTATCTGTGATCTATCCTTCAGGGGAGATTAAGAATGAGCAAATATGCTCTCTACATAAGTCTGTCCTGCTAAGTACTCATAGGCATAGTTTCTCACACTTAGGCACAGGATCCCTGTTGTTCAAACATTGATCTGGCCTAAAGACAAGGTTATGATGAACTAGTATTCAGTTCCCCCTGTCTCTTTCATAATGAAATATCTTGGAGAGACCTATTGTCATTCTCTCAGAACTATTGTTATTCTAACCTTGCTCTGTTCTTTTTTAAATGTGTTAGGAATGAACTAACTTGAACTCTACCTCATTCTTTCCTACCAAAGTATCTTGAAGAAAGATACTAGGTCAGACAAAGAATTGGGCAATGTGGATTGTAAAAGACAGACATAGCTCCTCCTCAGGCCTCCTGTCATTCACAATGCATTTTGTACTAAACTGGATCTGCCTTACAGTTAAGACTAAAAGAGATATACTCTGTTCTCTACTTCAATTGTCCTATGGTAGAGGACTGGGGGAATTAAGGCCTATATTTCAGAATCATTTTCATTTAAATCTTGATCTGGCCTACAGAAGAGGGTAGTAGTGCACTGGTATGCTCTCTACTTCAGTCAGGCCAACAGAAAAGGTTTGGATGATCCTTGTATGCCTTTTAAAATCTATGTGTTCCAATCCTTGATTTTTTTTTGAGGAAGTTATGAGAGAATGAGCTTAGTCTATACCTAAGTATATAGTGTGTCCTATGGAGGAGGCCTGAGGAGGAGCTATGTGTGCCTTTTACAATCCACATTGCCTAATTCTTTGACCTAGTGATAAGGTTACAAAGGAACTGATGTGTTCTCTAAATTTGTAATATGGAAGAAGAGTGGAGGGAGATAGTACCTTTCTCTCTTAAATTTAATCTCATCCTGGCTTTGTCATATGCTCCTGAGCAAGATAGGAGTGATGAACTATAAATTTCAGTCTATCCTACAAAGGATAATTGTAGGTGTCTAGAATGTCTCATAGGGTCCATTTGGTTCTAACTTGATCTTTACTATGGAATGATTTATGAATGAACTACTGTGTCCCCTATCTCAGGATATCCTATGGAGCATGTTTGGAGGAAGCTAGTATATTTTTCTCAGTATGCACATTGTCCTGAAACTTAATTTGTAATATGGAGGAGGTTAGCAGGGAACTGTTGTGTTCTCCATTTTAGTCTATACTATTAAAGATATATGGAGGGAGCTTGTCTTTGTCTCTTAGAATTCAGGTTGTCTTAATTATAGATCTTTCCTAAGGATATGGATACAAGTAACTTACCACACTCTGTACCTGAGTGTGTCATACAGAGTAAGACAATACGGAGCTGATGTTTCTTTCTTAAGATCTTTGTCATCTGAACATTGATCTATATTACATAAGATGAGAGATTAACTAGTGTACTTTAAATCATTTTGTTGTGAATAGGAGGCTTGGAGAGAACAAGTGACTATACTTCAGAATCCATGCCATTCTGACATTGGTCTACCCTATTCAGAAGCACAGGAATAAACTAGTACGCTCCCTCAACTCATTCTGTCTCTCATGGTTAGAACTCATGTCTCTTGTCAGAATCCACACTATACTAATTTGATTTGTCCCATTGAAATGTTTAGGAGAGAACTAGTGTACCTGGCACCTCAGTCTGTCCTATAGGGGAAGCTTGGAAGGAGCTACTGTTTTTCTCTCAAAATTCAAGGTATCTTAACTTAGAACTGTCCTGGAGATGAATCAAGGAGTTAACTAGTATGTTATCTACCTCAATCCATCCTACATAGGAGACCTCTGGGGGAGATCTTGCTGGTATCTCAGAAACTATGTTGCTCTAACATGATCTATCCTACTAAAAAGGATAAGAGTGGCCTAGGGCATTGTGCACAATAACATCTTCTACAGAGAAAGCAGTACCCCCATCTCTGTCTGTCTGTCTTAAAGATGAAACTCGGAGTTAGCTAGTGTCTGTATCTCAACATTCAAGTTCCATTATCCTTGATCTGTCTTAAGGAGCAGGTTAGGAGTGACTACTATAAACTTCAACTCAGTTTGACTTATGAAGAAGTTTTGGAGGGAGCTAGGGTCAGCATCTCAGAATCCTTGAAATCCAAACATAATCTGTACTACAAAAGAGAACAAGAATGTAGTAGTGTGCTCTCAAGGTCAATCTGTAATGTCAAGGAGGGTTGAATAGAGCTCATATCTATCCCCCAGAACTCATATTGTGCTAAACATAAAGATCTCAAACTGAAGAGGACTCCTCATCTCACTAAACTCTTACCAAGAAGGCTTGGGTGGATCTTATGACTGCCTCTGAGAATCTATATCATCCTAACTTGATCTGTCTTTTGAAGGAGGTTCAGAGTGAGCTACTGTGTTCTGAAACTCAGTCTTTCCTAAGGGAGGGGGCTCGGAAAGAGCTAGCGTCTATATTTCAGAATCCAAGTGGACATAAATATGACCCATCCTATGGTTAATTTTTATAGTAAATGAGTGTGCTCTTCCTCAGTCTATGGTATGGGGGGGGGCTAGGTAGGAGTTGATGTCTATCTTTCTTTGTTGATACTTACTTTATATGCCCTATGGAAGAAGCTAAGATTCTGTTAAATTGCTTTATACTTCAATCCTCTATATAATTAATTTACAAGTGAATTAGTGTGTTCTCCCCACCAGTGTAGTTCACCAAGTGGGCTTATAGGGATCTAGTGTCTCTGATTCTATGTTGCATTAACCTAGGAAATTCTTAAAGATAAGATCAGGACTGAATGAGTGTGCTTCCTAATACAGTCTTACAGAGGAAACTTTGTAGGAGGTAGTATGTGCCTCTCAGAATACACATAGTTATAACCTGTATCTAACTTATGGATAAGTACAGAACGAACATAACATGATCCACATCTCAGTTTATTATATGGAGAAAAACTCTATGGAGCTGGTATCTGTTTCCCAAAATGGTTATGACCCTAAATTTTATCTTCCAAACAGAGAATGTTTAGAGTAAACTGTGTACTATGTACCTCAGTGTGTCCTACCAAAGAATCATAAGGCAGATAGTGGTTGTCTCTCATAATCTAAGATGCTTCAACCATCATCTGCTATATGAAAAGAGGTAGGAGTGAGCTAGGGTCCTCTATATACTTCAGTCTATCCTGTAGAGGAAGAATCATGAGAGCTAGTGTCTAACTCAAAGAATATGTATTGTATTAACTTTGATCTGTACCGCTGGTAATATGAGAAGAGAAATAGTATGAAATTTTGTGTCAATCTCTCTTGACAATAAGGATTGTAGGAAGCTAGTGCCATTCTCCCAGAATCTACTGGTTTCTAACCTTAACTGACCAAATAAAGATGATAAGATTGAATTACTATGCTTTCGACATAAATATGCCTACAAAGTAAACCAGAGTTCTGTCTTCTTCCTGCCCTTTCACTATCCATGTAGTCCTAATTTGACCTAATGTACAAAGGAAGTTAGGAAGGAGCTAGTGTCAACTACATTTCAGTATTCCAAAGGAAGAGACTGAAGAGAGGTAGTGTCAGACTCTCAGGATCCATAATCTACTGACCTTGACCTGTCCTACACACTCATACACACACACATACACACACACACACACACACACACACACA
>JADRCD010056525.1:0-12919 GCA_019843815.1 Montemys delectorum | reverse complement strand
TGATGATCGAATTTGCGATCCTCTACTATACACATGCTGCCAGAACAACCTATATTTTTATATAGTCTCAAAACATCGGCATTGGCTAACCCCATCCACAGGTATCATCCTGGCTTTCTTTTGGGGATTCTAAAATCTCTTTCTAGCCCCGATCTTTCTCTAGCAGTCCAGACTATTTTTATGGTCGTCTGGCGGTGCCTCAACTGCACCAAAACCAAACCAGTGAATTCAAACTGTTTCATTTGTTAAGTCTGATTTCAAATTATCTTTCTTAACAGAAGATATTAAAAAATAGACCTTGTGTCAAGATCTTGCATTTCTATAAACCAGAGTGCCAAGCACTCTGCATTTTCTATGTCTCAATCTTCCTTTAAAAATATTTTAAAACTAACTAAAACTTTTACAAAGTTTATCACTCTGGACTTCTCACTTTTTCAGTTTGTCCATTTTATAGAATGATGTGCTCTTTTCTACATACAAAAACCTAGTAGGTATACATTATATTCTCTCATAAGTGTGTATATACAAATGCATCTATCTATCTATCTATCTATCTATCTATCTATCTATCTATCTATCTACATACATATATATATATATGTATGTATGTATACATATGGAGAGAGAGAATAGAGAATATTACCATTAGATACTATACAGTGTCCATGAGACTTGGTCCTGACTAAGTTATCAATGGAGTCACCATCACACAAGTTCTTTCATCACCTTTGCAGAGGGAGTGCTTATTGACCAGAGTGCACTGAAGCAGGTATATCTGGGTCAAAACTGGCCCTGAAGTTATGGTTAGCATAAAAGCAAAGATTTTAAGCTGCAGTCTTTAATTATGTTGATGTTTTATTTGGTGTTGCAAATCAAAGGGAAATATAAAGAGGATAAAAAATGTAAAACAGAAGGTTATGGGAGTGCCACAAAGTGGACCATTTATAGGCATTCAATTTGGCCTACTCCCTAAGCTTGCCATATCCATCATATACAATGCAGAGAATAAAGGTGAGTAGCTTGTCCTAGAATTCAGTCTCCCAAAATATCCTGGGAAGAGAAATGAGCAGGTAATAGAGAACAGAAGCAGTCTAGGACTTGGGAAACATAGAATACAAGCCAATTTATAGGGCAAAGATACAGGACTGCTTCTATTTTTGAATTTGACCACTAGTGACATCTGCGTCCTCTGCCTCACAATACACAATTTCTTGTATTCAATTAGAACATTAGAATCATGGCAGAACTGGAAAAACCCCAAGTTTGGAAGTCACCAGATCTGAGCTAGAATCTAGTTTTGTTGATTAATGTATAGGCCTTTCTGTGAGTGGCCTCACTAGCTTGACACTCGTATCCTCCTCTGTACAGGATACCAGTCCCGGGGGGCGGGGGGGGGGGAAGCAACACTATCATATTCAAGATAGTGGTCCACAAAAAGCTGATCGTAGAGCTTGGAAAGCTACACAGACGTGGGATGAGGACCTGGGATGAAAAACTATCAGAGTAACAAAGCTAATTTGCAGAGTTAGCAGAGGCAATTTTGTTCTTGATGACTCTTCGTTATATCAGGGGGACCTTCAGAATGGAATTCCCCTTTACAGCGGGCCATATTTAAAGAAAAGGAAAGGGGTAGGTTTGCCTATTGGTAGTTAGTGCTGAAAATGGAAAAATAGCAACTAAAACCAGCCTCATCATCTAGTCCTTCACAGCACTGATGGCTGATTCCAGTCTCAGCCCTGATTCTGCTAGACTTAGGTGAAAAATATAATCAGTGAAAAAGGAGGCCAAGAATTTGAAAGAGAGCATGGAGGGTTAGTGGGTAGATTTGGAGGGAGAAAAAGGAAGTGGCAAATGATGTGATTACGCTATAATCTCAAAAATAAAGACTCTAAAGAGTGTAAAAGTATCTGTACAAAAGAGGAAGAATTTACAAAGAAAGACATACTAAGAATGAGCAGAGACCTGGAGTAATTACATTCCTACATCCCTCAAAGTAAAACCGTGGGAAACTGACGTGTGCCATACCCTGGCATTTTCTTCTGGCTGTCATTTTCTGTAGTTCCTAAAAAAAAAAAAATGTGCAACCTGTGCAAGGAAATCTGCAAAGAAACTAGGAAAAATCAGGTGTGTGTGTGTGTGTGTGTGTGTGTGTGTGTGTGTGAGAGAGAGAGAGAGAGTGGTTTCTTTGGAGAGAGAGAGAGAGAGAGAGAGAGAGAGAGAGAATTGAGCAGTATTAAGCAATAGTACTAACACTTCGGGTTGTTGAGGAGTTAGTGAAAAGTCCCATATTAGGTAAAAGGGCACATAGCAGGACTTATATAGTGGTTGTCGTTATCCTTATAATTTCCATTATCATCATCTCTATACAGCTTCCTGGGGAATCAAGTTATATTTCCATTTTAAACTCTACTGTCCAAAAGTATTGGGTAGAATCGTGTTGAATGGCCATTTTTGCCCACTTAACGTTAAACAGCAGCTATTTTACGTTGAGTAGCTTAATATAAGAGGTATGTCCTATGAAAAGAGTATACTGTGCATAATACCTAGTTTAGATGTAGCAATGCCACAATTTGGTCTGCTTGAGTATAAGAAGGGTAAAACAGACCCCATGTGGTGCAAGACTGTATGTTGTAGCACTTAATGCACATTAATACAGCACTTATGGCGCTCTAAGCTGTAGGGAGCAAGAAACTGAGCATGGAGAGTTTTCTGTCGTGCTCTCATTTTTACTACGTTGGTGCTGCAGAGAACTGGAATAATGAGAAGTCTTCCCTGCGTTTGCTTACTGGTTCAACTAACCAAAAGCAATAAGATCACCAAAAAATTACAATTGTCTCTTTCAGTTAGAAGTGTTGGGGTCCAAATTTACAAAAGAGATAGGACTGAGGTAATAGAATAGTCATAAAAGTGGTGCTCCTTTGAAGAGCTTCTCAGAGTCAGTCGTCAAGATCAAGTAAAAAGTCATATGTGGCTCAAGCTTGGAGAAACTCCTGGTCTTCATTTACCATTCTCATCAATGCTCTTGTTTATAAATCATTTAATTGTACTGATTTTTAAAATGTGGAAATAAGCAATTTGCTGAACATGAGATAACTTATTTTGATCAAATTCTAGGGGATGGTTTTCAGAAAAGCATACATAAGTGTAGAGGTGGGTAATCTTATTGCATGTTCCCAGTCTCTAACATGTATTCAACCAATGTTCCAAAGGCCACATATGCTCAAGGTCAACTATGAAAGTGATACAACGGACAATCATAAAATTACATAAAACTTTAAAAGGGTTTTTTTTCCTGTGATTTTTGTGTGTGTGACATAATTGTATCATTCTCAAGAAAGAAGATTGTATATAACATCATGTCCCAAAAGTATAAGTTTGTACACACCTGATACCTGATACAAACAGGGTAAATTTGCCAAACTGGACCATGGGAACTTAGTGTTCTTACAACCAACTCTGCAATGGAACTGACAAGCAAAAGGACAGAGACAATGAATAAGCACTAGTGACATATATTGAGAATTTACTCTGTACCAAGACACTATGCTTAAGTCTGGGAAACACAGAATCAAATGGTGAATCTAATCTCCCATTTTTCATACTGTCACGAGTCTCACAGTATGGTCTCTAGATTAGCACCACTATTCCCACTAGGAGCTTGCTTGAAATGTGACTTGCTGGAATCTATCCCAGACCTTCTGAATGCAAAAATCTAAGAACGTATCCAGAAATATGAGTTTTAACAAGTCCTCAAGGGGATTCTGAAGCAAGATCAAGTAAAAGAATTCTAGTGCACTGTCCTCTCCAGCTTGCTGCCTGGCCTTCTAGCATTTCTATTGGTGTGAATTAAAACACCAGCAATTAGGAGGCAGCTGGTGTTAAGAATCCCAGTCAAGTACTGAAGACTAAGGCATGACAATGGCACTGCCAGGACCTGGCCACTGAATCACCACACATTCATGAAAAGACCCTGACATTAGGGAGAGACCATATCTGCAAAACACAAGCATTAAATGTAAACCAGGGCCCAAATGTTTGTTTCTGACAAGAAATGCAAAGAGCCTAATGAAAACTATGTCTGCAAGGAGAAATTTAAAATACTCTGCCCTTCTTTCTTAGTCTCAAATGACAGTTTGATATTTTTCAAAGAAACTCATACGTGTTAGGGAAAGAAAATGGATGGGGGGAGATTGTCCAATCCCTAAATACAAATCAAAGCTTACAGTGCTTCATAAATAGAAAAATGACTCAAAAGACTTTGGGATATAAAGAAATTGAATATAAGAACACTGAGGCCAGTAGGGAAATATATGTGGTCCTTTTTTACTATAATATCAGAAAGAGAAAAAACACAGAAACCTTTATACTTGGAAGCAGTATAGTCTAATGGAGCCAGACAAATCTCCTTTCAACTCTCACTTTCACTACTTTTTGAATAGTAGACATATGGAAAATTGGTTAAGCATTATAGAACCAGAAAACAAATAGTTACCACAAAACGCACCAATTTGTAAAACAACCACCTGCAGCCTCCACTGTATACTGAAACACACTTCCCACCGCCACAAAGAATTGTATAACACAGGATACAGAATAACATATACAATGAAGAACATGCTCGTTGGTTTCAGCACTGACAAATATAAATGAAGAGATGTTTTAATTGAATTAGTTCAAGCCATTTTTTTCTTTTTTAAGCATTCTAAGGTTAATGATATAACTCAGTGGTAGATGGGTTATCAACATGCACAGAAACCCAGTTTTCACTCACAGTAGCATATAAAAGGTAAAGTCAAACCTAATCTTTCAAATTATTATTTTTGTCTGTTCACTTGAATATAACAAGTTAAATAGAATGAGAAACAGACAGAAGATTTTGATAAAAAAAAAAAACAAAATAAAAAATCTGCAAACATTTAAGAGCTAGGCAAGGAAATTAATCAAAATAAGGAACAAGTAATAAAATTTCAAAAAGGGAGCATGACTTGTACGGAAAGAAATGACTCAGGAGTAAAGGACTAACCTACAGCCATAGTTTCACAATTAAATATACCCCCATCAATAAACTTTCTAGAAAGTTCACTTATAAGCTAATTATCCAGTGTTTCTTTTCAATCTGTTGACAAAACCTATAACTAGGAAGGCAAATAGCTGGTTTTCCTAGACATCTAGTAGTTGATTTGTAGAAGAGATGAAATATCAAGGTAACCAATTCACTGGGTGGGAAATACCAACTAGCAAGAAGGGTAAGAGGGAGATAGTGATAAAAATCTACAGACAGAGGTGAAACATGCAAGGCTCAGTTGAGCCTATGATGCAGCTACTACTAAGGCAAAGCCTCGTGCTAACACTCCTGACCACAGAGCATCTTCCCACTCAGAGCCATTAGACAAATGAAGGGAAGAACTCTTATCACCTTAGGGAATCAATGGTGTATGCAGCAATGCTATCTAGTCAATAAATGATTATTGAACTATACATAAAAGGGAAGTAAGATATTGATCTTAACATTAAGGGCTTTGTATCAATCACAACCACATTTCCATTAGGATTTGATAATGTTCTCTTTCTATAAATCATTGTTTCCCCATATCTCCAAACTCATCAGTATGTTTTCTGATATTTTCTGCTATGTAATGAAATGTTTTACAACAAATTGTGTTAGAGTTGCCTGTTCTCTTCATATGGATCTGGTGCATGGGCAGAGATGAATGAGAATGTGCGGGGTAACAGCAATGGGAGACAGTGAGCATTATATTTCCAAAGTGATTCCTAGTCTCTGGACCATTTTCTTTAGGCTATATTCTGTTCCATTTCAAAACTTAAGGCAGGTAACAACTGAGAGTTTCACTGGTTCTCACCCATTACCCAGAGGTGTAAGCCAATGCTCATTACCTCAAAAGACAACCTTACCTTGTGAGTTATCAGGTAAATCACTCAAGTACGGATTGTCAGAAAAATGTGTCTCAAAAATCAATGCAAGATTCCCTTTCTTCCAATTAAAACAAAAAAGAAGAAGAAGAAGAACATTACGTTTGAATTTCAATGATCTGAATGTTTCTATAGTGTCTTTTTGGCTTCAATTTTTGTGGGTGTGTGGGAGAGGAAAATGATTTGGTGGTCTGGTTTCAACCAGTAACACCAAATGTGATTAGTTGTAAAGCAGTGATTGGCAGGACAAAGAGGGTGGTGAATCTCATTACTAAAAAGTTCCATATCCAGAAACTATTCATCAAGAGGGGGAAAAGCTAAAAAAAAAAAAAAAAAAGTAGGTGACTTTGTGCTTGATGTCTTTCTGTAATGCTCAGTGGTGAAGCACAGTGTGTCATCAGAAGATAACTGGGCTGCAAGATGGAAGGCCTGGGTCAGCACCAGGGAGTGCTGGTCTGTTCTTAGCTTCATCTACTAGGGATAGACTAGATGGTCTTAGTGGTCTTTTATACCAGACATCCTAGCGTCTTTGTGGATAGGCTATCATGAATGTAGATGAGTATCCTAAAGGCCCAGTTTGTACCTTTTAGAGCAAGAAATCTGCTCGTTATTTTTAGCACTTCCTTCTCTCTCAAAATTGCCCTGGTTTGGACAATAAGTTGTATTGTCAATCTCTCTGTGCGTCATCAAAAAATGGGAGCTTTGTACTTTGTATGGAGCTCTAGCTAATTAGATGTCTCTGGATGACATACTCTAAGTTACAGAGCTTCAACTGGAGGAAGAAAGGAAAAGAGGAAGTAAATAAGGGAAGGAAGGGGGGAGAAAGAAGTACAATCAAAAGAAACAGGATTGAGAAAAGAACAAAGGTGAGATCCACGGTTCCTGTCAAGATATATGTGGACTGAGATACTCAGTTACTTTCCCTTATTTTCTGTTTAGTACAGCCTAACTATACAGGAAACACTCCTAAGCAAGTTATCTCCTATGATATGATTTGCATATCTACATAATGGATACTCCTATTCTGCTTAATGGGAGACTGACCCTAGTTTTCGCAAACATAATTTACATATAGTGTTGTTCACCTAACATAAACTAAGAGAAGTTCACAGTGAAAAAACTAGCCATTTAAAAGTCAACACAGCTGCTCATATGGCCAAAATCTACCCTCAGGTATCCATAAACCACTCCAAGGGATTAATAACACAGTTTAAGTAGTGAGTTTAAACTTGTCTTAAGCATGTTTATGGGCTTAATTGACTGCTTTTATTTTGAAGCTGCTTAAAGTAAATTCGTAGACAAGTATACAGGGTTCTTTATAATACATAACCCTTACAGAAGTTTGTTACTTAAACAGAAACAAGGAATGGAAATTTTGCTAAAATAACGATGAGAGATTTCAGCCTTCTTCTTTTAGACTATAAAATCCTTACAAGATATTGTGATGACCCCAAACCATATTTAAATTAATGACATAGTCCAGGATCTGAAGAAACATTCATATTACTTGGATAAAATCTTGCTAGAAATTTATTGAATTCTACAAACAGCATTTCCATTTTTTCAAGGCAAAGAAAAATATGAACATAACAGATCAAAATGTTTACTCTGATGACATATTCATGTTTTCTCAAAATCATTTACCATTCTAGCTAGAAGGACTAACCTTGTTCACTCCAGAACCATCTGGGAAAAAATATGCTGTTAATATTTAAATTCAAATGAGTTTGGATCTCACTGTAGTTGACTCAGGCTATGTATACAGATGTGTGGGGAAATCAATAGGCATGATTTGCATAAGCCTTATGGAAAATGTGGGCAATGGGCATAGGTAAGAGGTTGCAGGACAAGTAATGAGATGAAGGGACCTCAGTTCCGAGCTCCCTGACTTGCCATTTCACTGATCTTGCTGTCTGGGGTTAGTTCCCGGATTCTTCAGCAGATCATCTTGCTTTCTTTCTCATACAAGACCTTATATAGCCCAGACTGGTCATGAACTTGCTTATATACCTGAGGGTAACCTTGAATTTTTGATCCACCTGCCTAGACCTCTTGAGGTCTGGGATTATAGCTATGTGGCTCAATGACTGACTTTATGAGCTCTTCGGGACAGAATCAAGGGCTTCATGCACACTAGGCAAGCACTCTACCAACTGACCTCCATGCCCAGCCCAATAGACCATGCCTCTTGCAGCTGGCCTCCTGCTATTGGCTGTGTGCCCACTTGGCAATGTGGTCTCTAGCCTCTAAACTCTGTTCCCATTAGTTATATAGCTAAATCTACTGCCTTTGAAGAAGTGAGACTCAGTGGTCTTAAAACTGTCATATATGAAATTCTCAAAAAAAATCGTTTTTAACAAGCCTTCTGTGGGAAACGAAAGAGGAAAGACATCCAAGGAAATCAACACAGAGCAACCTGGCTCCCCATGAGCTTCACTGTCTTAGCAAGGTCATGTCTTTAGAGTCTAGCAATTATGCACTGACAACTGTGGAAGCTATCTTTCCCAGTGCCCCATCCTCTAGGACTTTAGAAATTTATCTCCCTCTTCAAGTTACTATATGATCATCAAAGACATATGGTTGAAGATATCCCCAGTCATGATCTATTACCCACCCTACTCTGAAGATTAGTAAAGGAAATCTCCCAAGACTGGATCATTTTACCTAAGAAATGCTCCTTCAGATAATTCACTTGTCAGCATAAATGGCAGGCTAGCCCCTGGCTCAGGCTTTGGCTTTGTGAAACTTGTCCCATGACCTAAATCTATTTAAGTGTAAGAGTTTCCCATTCTTGGTACAAGCAGTGCCTCCTCATTTTGACCTCTTATATCAAGTCTATAAAAAGTACATTGAATACCTTCTGATCTGGTAGCTGCTTAGCAATACCTCTGTTAGGGCAAAGAATGTTCAAGAAACAAGAGCTGCCCCAGTTCCTTGGCTAAAATGAATATCCACCTCTTACTTTTAAAACTGATCACCATTATGATAACACTGGGTATGGCAAAGATCAATAGACCAAATTACCCTGTCCCATATATTCTTAGGACAAATCTCTGAGGAACACATCACTGGTGGGAAAACTATATGCAGCATTAAATATTAATGATGCACTCAGGTTTCTGAAAAAATGGGTAAAGCCAGAAAATTAAACAAACAAACAAACAGACTTTGATTCTCTGGCTAGCATAACAAAAGCATCTTGCTTGTAAATGCCAATTTCTCATCAATAGTTCTGATGCAAAATTAAAGAAGTGGGATGCAGAACCCTTCAATATTATAGAATAGCATGTGATGTTCTCAGTGAGTATGGGTTATGAATGAGAATTTAAGAATAGTCCCACAAGAAGACAGGGCTCTGATTAAAATTTTGACAATATGCAACAATGGTTTTTTTTTTTTTAAATCCTACTTTACTTACCTGAATGTTCTGACTGTGCTAATTGCAGTAAATCGTCCACCCCAACTGGGCACTTGGTGACAGTGGTGATTGACCAGAATCAAGAGGCTGTTACACAGTTCAAAAGGTTCTCAGAGCTTGATGTGGTACACGAAAGTGGCTTGTGAGCTCCAGGAGGTGATTCAGTTATTAAAGTATCAGAAATGTAAAGGAACCTGATATGCTCTCATGGAAAGGAATGGAAAAAGAAACATCTGCAGAATGATATTTTGTGGGCTGTTGGGCCAAATATCGAGGGACAAAGAATGGGGAACAGACAGCTGTATTTTAGGGGACATTTTCAGATGTAGAGGTCACTGGAGAAATATGTCAGTTGGCGTGGTTGAGTTACCTCATGCTAAGCAAAACTGGATCAAATTTCTGGCTGGCTACCCAGGACACTCCAGGATACCTCTTCTATAATGTGATCTCCAACTCTCAACCTCCTTCAGCAAAGGGAGTATTTGTTTATGCACTCTTCCCTTTTCTCTGAAGCATGCATACTTTGCAGGACTCCTTGTCAGAAACAGTTCCCCGCCCTGGAATGAAATCTGCTGATGTGGTTTCCTGAACCCCAGCCTTGTCTGCTCACTAGGAGAGACAAATAGTTTTGATTAAGGACAGCACATAAGCCTTGTTTGAGAGACTATGTACTGTCAAAACCCAAGCAAGCCAGGGCAAAGGCAGAGAAAGCAAAGCTGAGTGTTACTTTCATCAAAGTTTTCGTGTCTTAAAAGGGCAGCACTGGAAAAGGATCTGAGAGTTCATCAAGCCTGACTTGCCTGTTGAACAACATATTTCTGAGAATGAGCTCCACAAGATACTGAGAAGGCAATGATGTTTTTCCTAAGTCGCTCAGCTTGACAAGAGATTCCAGGTTTCCACAGTAATTGTGTTACAACAGCAACAGGTTTTCATAAAACAGCCAGATAAACAAGCAACTGTATGGTTACCACAAACTCTTACAAGTTAAAAAAAATATATTGTTGATTTCTAATGGTCCTTTGATTGAATAGAAAACTGCAACATAATACGCTAAGAACAAGATAGGCAACTTCACATTTTGCAACATAGAAACTCTTAAGTACAGACCATGCAGGATACTATATAAGGCACTAACTGTGCATTAGAGACAATGAGTAAAAAACAAACAAACAAACAAACAAAGCTAGGAAATGGTAAGATCCACTGTGACGATAACCACTAAGGAAATATAGGCACTAGGGCTTGAAGGAAGGCAGAAGGAACTGAGTGAGACTATCTGAGATGAGATCACATAAGGAAAAAAATGCAGACAAGGGACTGAAGCATGCCCTGAGATGCCATCTAAGAGATAAGGACTTGAGACATTTCTCGTGTGAGGAGCAGAGTAAGGGTCCAGTGTTGGCAAGGCCTGAAAGGTCAGAAAGAAGAGTTTATGTTCTGGAAGGAATGTATTAGGAAGTCATTTTCTGTTCCTGAGAAGAAAATAACAGCTGTGCCCTGAAAGCTTACAATGTGCTGCTACTGTGCTAAGTAAGCTCCTTATATGTGTTAGCTCACTCCATTTTCCCAAGAAGCCTTTGCAGTACTACTCTGAATGCCCAAATGGGGAAAAGAAAGATCAGACATCTCCATCAGCTTCACTAGGGTGACACAAATACCAAAAAAAGGATGTCTAAGTTATAATCCAGGTATGAGCTATTCCATTGCCTACAGATGCTATGTTCCTAAGTACTCTGCTGAATGTGCCAAAGGTAATCGTTCAAACTTAACTTTGGCAATATTATAAAACAAAGATGGCTAGAAATTAAGGACCAACCAAGAACAATCTCAAATATCAAACGCCAGGAGAAGAGTTCCTAAGGGGAGGGTGTAGGACTGGACAAAGGGGAGATCTTAGAGCCAATTGTGACATGCTAGAGGTAGGACAGACAGGAGAAGAATAAAGGCTGTACATCAATGAGATGCTATGAAGGAAAGAGGAAAGTTAAGGCTTTTGTTGTTGTTTATTTAATGTTGCCATCAAGAAGTTGGTGGAAAATGTCTAATGGAAAGTTGAAGCTATGAGCCTGGAGATACAGTACACTTTGCTTTGGCTATGCATCCTTACAACAATGCAAGAACCTACTGTCTAGAAAATGAACATGTGTCAAGATATAATACTTTGCCTCACAATTCAGAGAGTCACTGGCTCTTTAACACCTACCCACAGAATCTCTGATACAGTGTCAGCAATAAAGAACCGAAGAGTACACAGTAGAGAATTGTGTTCTTACAAGGCATCACAAGAAGTCTGCTTGGCTTCCAGAGGCACACAGCTTCCCTTTCTTTATTTCTAAGTTCACATGCTGTTTACTTCTTTCTTTTGGGACAGGGCCTTACTATACAACCCCAGGCTAGCAGCCTCAACTTGCATCCCTCCTGCCTCAGCCACTCAGTAGTTGTGAATGCAGGCACTCACAACCACACCTATCACTTTTTAATTTCTTCTGATGGCTCTGTTGTCACACTGCAGCAAAACTGGATGTGGGGCAAGAATCTAGAGTATTCCTGACTTTATCCACCCTCTAGAGACTCAGTTGATTAACTTTTATAGAGATTTTTATGAGGCTCAAATGAAACAATGTAGTATTTTTTTAAAAACTTTTTACTGTGTGTCTTTTCATAGTTATACTTGCCTACAGAAGACAATGATCAAAATGATTATTAAATTGAAGTAATAAATAAGTAAATAAGAAATAAGTAAATCCTAAGTTTTCATTTCAGGCTGTTCTGAGCAATGTGATAACAATTTGCACCATCCAGTTCTGTCCCACCCAGGACATAAATATGTCAGGTGTCCATGTTGTATATGCTACCTGCCCAGTTACTCACTGAGTGGCATCATCAGTTATCAGGACCAACTGTTGCTGGTGCTCCACTAACCCTTATTTTACTTTAAAATGGCCTTAAAGCATAAGAGCAGTGATGCTTACAATTTGGGCATACTAAAGAGAAGCTATAAAGTGCTTATTATATGTAAAAAGGTGAAAGTTCTCTAATAGAGGAAAAATAATCTGCTGAACTTCTTAAGATCTGTAGCAAGACAAGAGATTTTTGAGGTCAATCATATTCACATATCTTTCATTATACTTGTATATTTGTTGCAGTTCGTTGGTACTGTGCCTACTTAACATATGATATTTTATTATATGTATTAGCTAATTTCCTTGTCTCTGCTAGAAAATAACCAACAAAAACAACTTATGGAAGAATATTTTGACTCAAGAATTGGGAAGAGAAGCATTTCAAGGCAGGCACGGCAAGACTAGAAGGCCATCTTGCAGCCATGGTCAGAAACCAGAGAGAGGCCCTGGGTCTTTCTCAGCTTACCTCCCCCTTTTTACTCTTTCACTATGGGACCTTGGCTCATCAGATGGGCTCACCCACACATATTCCAACAAGTTCACAATGGAGCTTTCAAGTGGAAATCTCTGACTCTTGGCATTTCTCAGAAGCTGATACTCTGCTAATCAGGTCTCATGCATTTAGAACAACTACTGAGGCAAGAACTTCATGCAAGGGGGGGGG
>JADRCD010056480.1:0-17150 GCA_019843815.1 Montemys delectorum | reverse complement strand
GGGGGGGGTGGGGAAAGAGAGAGCCATAGGCCTCAGCAGCAGGCTGCCGCTGTTGGTATAACACATGCTCACTCCCAGATGTGTATGTATCCTTACCCCTCCGCACCAGCCACACAAATGAGTTAGGGGGTGAGGACAGTTCAAAAACATCAAAGGACTTTCTACTAAGCCAGTGAGAAGCCACTGAGGGTTCCAGGCAATTGTTTTCTATCCGCCTTCCCCTTGAAAAATGGTTTGGCCAGTGCTGAATCTGAAGGCAGGAGGAGTGGGTGGTGATTGGGGAAGATGGATAGAGACTTTCAAAATGGGAAGGTTTTGGATGCACTGAACTCTCCGAATCCACAGGCTTTTGTGTTGAAAGAGTGTGAGGGTAAAGCTTGCATTCCAAACCCAGGCACCTGGTTGAATGCTGGACTGGTTGAGGGAATACAAGACAGTTTATTTATAAGGTCTGCAATGTGCCAGGCAGGGTGTTCATACTTCTGTTTTATGTGGAAACCGTTTCAGAAATAATTACAAATGGGAAGTACCAACACCTTATTAGTCCATGTCAGTTTGATGTTTGCATGTATAATCACAGTTGGTCTTGAGGCACTCTGAAGGTAGGCAGAGTCAGTTTGAATTCCACTGACATAAAAAGCTCAGGGGAAAGAGTTAAAAAACAGAATTTATTGTGAATACATTTTAATATAGATTTGGGTATGGGCATTAAAGAAGACAGCCATTTCAAGAAAAGACTATATACACCCAAGTGTGGCCACAAATTGAGAGAGTGGGGGGAGGGAGGGCAACTTCATAAATTTGCATGTTGTCCTTGTACAAAGCCCATGGTATTTTCCTCTGTACTGTTCCCATTTTAGTGTGTTCTGCCCAATTGAACACCAGGAAAACGTCTTTCTTCTTCCACTTCCCTATTCTTTTACAGTAGGAATCTGCAAACTATACATGCAAGCCAAATGGATACACACCCCGTATCTATTTTCATGTAGTCCGAAAGGTAAGAATGCTTTTTCACATTTTGAAGTTGAAGGGGCTGGGGATATAGCTCAGTTGGTAGATTACTTGCCTAGAATACACAAAGCCCTGGGTTCAGTCTCCAGCACCATATAAAACTGGGAGTGGTGGTAAATGCTTCAGTGTAACCCTGACACTGGGGAACTGGGGGAAGGAAAATCATAGGTTCAAAGTTTTCCTTGGCTAGCTAGGGAGGCAAGGCCAGCCTAGGATATGTGGAACCATGCCTCAAAACATCAGCTGAAATATAATGTCAAAGAAGACTTTCATGACCGGTGACAATTGTATGAATTTAAAACACAATCTTATGAATTCAAATTTCATTATCCATAATAAAATTTTTATTAAAACTCAGCCACACTCAGCAGGCATTGTCTACAGCTGCTTCTGGCTACAAAAGCCAATGGGAGCAGTGTCTATGGAAGAACCACATAGCTGGAAAGTACAAAGACGTTTACTGTTTATTCCTTTTCAGACAGTTTCCCAGGCTCGGTTTTTATTTTTATTTTTATTTTTATTTTTATTTTTAGAGGCATCACTTTCACTCTTTTTCCAAGAAAAGACAATGAACTTCCGGGTATTTAAAGAACGTTGCGTAGGTAGTCTGTCCTAGGAAAACTAGATTGCTTCCTGGTTGTGTACACACCCTCACAGCCTCCTGAGGGCAACTCTCCAAGGCCTGCTCTTGAATCCCAACAAAATTCAAGCCCGTAATTATGTGTATCCCTATTAGAGTGTGCCTTCCCTCTCAGCAGGAACAGAGATGCTTTGGCTCTTGTGCCTGCTCTGCCTCTTCCCCATTCTCATTGGCAAACAGCAAGAAGCATATTTATTTATGAGAGACAACCGTGTGGTACCTTTGAGGAGACATGCTTATTTCATTCTCTTTACAACCTTACAATCTTGGCCCTGTCATCTTCACCACGCTCATTTCACTGGGGATCTGATAATGCCCAGAGAAGCTGATCACTCCCCAAAAAACGGGACAAGTGGTTAGAAAACATTCTTACTCATACAGCCCAAAGCGTTGGGTGACAAGATGACTTGAGCGAGGACAGGTTTTCCAGGAGCTTCTAAGGGTCTGCAGAGCACCCGAGTGTCCCACACATTCCTGGGAGTGGGGCAGCGCGCCCCCAAGAGGCTGGGGTGCGCATCACTCTTTGGATTGACGCTCAAAAGGCAGATCCAGAGAGCCACAGGGCGGAGTCAGAGAATCCAAACCCAGGGTAAATAAAGGGTGTGTCACCCCGGTCCAAGGCCCCTGAGACCCAGAGACTCCCGCCTCCTGGAGGCCCGCAACAAAGCGCTGAGTCACGCTGACTGACGGCAGGAGCTCTGCAAACCTGTCCTGCCAGCTCTGTGTCCCTGCTGCTGTGGAGTCTAGGCACCGCCGGCCGTGGCCTCCCTCCTGGGCCTGCGCTACTGCCGAGTGAGTGGCCTGGGGATCTCAGCCCCAGCGAGAGTGGTGTGTGTGTGTGTGTGTGTGTGTGTGTGTGTGTGTGTGCGCGCGCGCGCGCGCCCGAGCGAGAGTGATGTGTGTGTGTGTGTGTGTGTGTGTGTGTGTCTGTCTGTCTGTCTGTTTGTCTGTCTGTGTCTGTTGGGGGTGGGAGGGATGCCCTTACCAGTTTTCATGATGCTGTCTTTCCCAGCCCACTACAGGCTCATAGGGGAGCTGAGGGAGGGACATGCTTAAATAGCCACCAAGATTAGAGAAGATAGCTTGGCGTTTCTCCTGGCAACACATTGCAATTAGCTAACTGCTTCATCCTTGCTCCTGTGTATAGGACCTAAATGTGGGAGTCTGGAAGAAGCCAGAAAAATTAGGTGGAGGCAAAACTACATACTAGTTGCTTATGTGTGGATGATTACCGAGCCGGGCTCAGATATTCATTTCTGTGTCCCACATTTCATGGCCTGATAGATACATACTGTTTGTCTGTTAGAGAGGAGCCGGTTGGGGATCTGCCTTCACAAACTGGAGGGTGCTCCTATGTTGAGTCTCTATAAAGAAGAGCAGTTCACTTTCTTATGGCCCTATTTACATCCTTTGAGGGAGATATTCCTTAATCCCATTTTATAGATGGAAAAGCTGAGACACAGAGCAACGCAAGTGAAAGCAGCCTGGAATGTGGCAAAACTGAGATATCAAAACGAAGGTGTCCAGTTACAGAATCTGCATGTTGTTAAAGTGTTTCTCTTGGTTACAGTAGGGAATCTTTGAAGGGTTGGTTAGAGTTCCTGCGATGATCAGATCTGGGACTTGTCTGCAAACACCTCAAGTTAGAAAGGGTCTTGATTGTATTTGTTGTGCGGTATTTCCTTGGTTAGGACTTAGACTTCAATCAATAATGGAACACTTGAATAATAGATGTAGTATCCGGGCTGTTCCTGAATCACGGGTTCCGTTGCCTGGGGTAGTTCATACATGGTTTGTCTGTGCTTTAGATGACTTTATTAGGAAGTTCAAAGACTTCTTGCCTAAAAAGTTACCTGCATAAGACCGACATAAAATTAAGCCAGTAGGAATACCAACACAGATGGGAGAAGGTTCCATGAAGTACCAACCCTAACTGAGGGACTTTGGCAGTTAGACTGCTGAGTTACGGAGTGTCAGTTCTCTTTAAGGAACTGGCCCCTATTAAGATGCCCATGCTTCAGCAGATGACCCAATACCCATCTATTTAAGGACAGCACCACTTGGCCTCAGTAGGCTATGTAAAATACAAGATTACGTTGTGAGTGAGAGGGGGTGTAGGGGTCTGAAAGGAGTTGGAAGGGGAACAAGGGGTTGCTATGAGAAAAAACTACATTATAAACATGCTTAATATTATTAAGAGATGAATTTTTAAAAATGGTCATGGACTTTAGAGATAGATGGGTATTTGAATTCAGTGGCCCTTGACGATCTCCTTCATCATCATATTCTGGTGAGAGTCACATTCCTCTAGTTCTTTCCATTTGCTTCCACTATCATCAAAAGAACCCGTACTTTCATCTTCCACTGTACCTCGTGGGGTGGCCACTGAAGGGTATGTGCACGATGTGAGGAGGTCAAGATATGCCTGCCACTGAAGGAAAGCATATAAGATACTCTTTAGATATTCCTATTAAGTTCTTCCAAAGAGTTGCTATTGCTAACCTTTGGACAAGATGACTGCAGGATTCCAAGAGGTAACTGCTAATAATGGGATTCCAGGTACCTCTTAAATACTAATGCATGCTCACCATTGCTGTGTTTTTTTTTTTTTTAAAAAAATTACCTAATCTAGGCCCTGTTCATAGTTAGTATTCAATAAATTGCCACTATTAGAATTTGAGGCAAGTCGAATGTTAATAACCTTAGTTTGTAGTCTGTAGCTATTTTCTCCGTTGCGATTTCTGTTGTTGTTTGTTGTCTTTCTTCTTTCCCTCCATCTTCTACAGCTCAACAGCAGAACTTTATAAACTTCAAAATGGCATCCTCTAAAAAAGTTACTCTCTCAGTGCTCAGCCGGGAGCAGTCAGAGGGGGTTGGAGCACGCGTGCGCAGAAGCATTGGCAGACCTGAGGTATGCAGGCTGGATGAGTGCTTCCTCCTTTAAGCTTTTCTTTCAAAAGGGACTGGTGGGATATTGAATGGGGATTTGGAAACAGAAGGCCCAGTGGTCAAGAGCTTCCCTGTGCTGTTCCACTGGGAGAAACATGGAACTCCACAACTGGGGCCCCGTGTGGATCAACCCCAGCCTAAAGGAGGTTTCTGCTCTGCGGATAATGAGGTTCTGGGTAGGAGGTGCAGCTCGGGGAGATGTGACTGGTCTTCTGTGCACATCCATGTACTGCCTTGAGCTGAAAAGCATGCTGACTGTCAGCCTCAGCATGCATATCCTCAAATGTGCCCAATGTGCCCAACCTCTCCACCCTTGCTTACGTGCTCATACTTCAAAGCACGGGTAACTGTGGATCTCAGCTTCAGATTTTTAGGAAAGACAACGTGAATGGCTCTGTAGGGGTCAGCTCTCTGACTAATCACACAGAATAAAGGATTTGTATTTGTGCACTGAGATCCAGTTTTATGCAGCTCTGGGGTGGGGGGTGGGGCAGGAGCATAATGGAACTCAGAGACCATGCCTCTAGATGTTTTCCAACATTAGAGAAGTTTTTTATTGGAATACTAGGAAATACATGAAGTTTAGGGATGGGTCTTAGATGCACAGAAAGGTATGAAATTGTGATCATAGCCAAGGGCTCTAGCTACAGTGCCATGCCACATTAACTGTTGCAAATAAGAGAAGAAATGCATTGTAGGGATAGGTTGCATTTTGGGAAGTAGGGCCGATTTGTGTGTGTGTGTGTGTGTGTGTGTGTGTGTGTGTGTGTGTGTGTTTGAGACAGAGTTTCAGTGTTTAACAGAGCCCTGCCTGTTCTGTACTCACTTATAGACTAGGCTGGTTCAAACTCACAGACATCTGCCTACCTCTGCTTTCCAAATTCTGGGATTAAAGGCATGTGCCACCACACCCAGCTGTTGTTTTATATTTGTATATGGCAAGGAATGGAGAAAACAAGCTAATCAACATCTGTATTACTTCATATAATAATTTTTATATTTATATTTTATACCTGTATATGCCAAGGAATGGCCAACACTAGCTAATCAACATTTGAATTACTTCACATAATTATTTTAAAAATCTACTCTTAGCACATTTCAACTATATAATACATCACTTTACAGTTATCAAGTGCTACCGATTTCTTGAACTTATTCTTCCTGTCTGACCAATATCTTTCTGTCATCCCATTGCAGACTCTGGAAGTCACCATTCTGTTTTTGTTTGTTTAGATTCCACACCCAAGTGAGAGTATGCAGTATTTGTCTCTCTGTGCTTGGCTCATTTCACCCAGCTTGATGTTGATTGGCCATTGAGATAGGCAACAACACTTCTTCCCCTTTAGCCCCAGCAGCCTTCTTTCTTCTGTCTGGTGCTTTCTCTTTCCAACATTAACTTGCTCACCGATAGCTCCTGAAATCTAAAATGCACCATTTGCCAAAGAAAAGACACAAATAAGTTTATCTTAATAGCTAAATGCATAGGGCCAGATGGAAGTGGGGTTATGCTCTATTAAATGTCATTGTGAACAGAAAAACTAGAAAGAGTTCTGAGACCTCATAGACACCTGTTAGGATGCTACTAGATCCATCACCAAAAAACCTTTTTATTTAATATAAAAATACTAGATGACTAAATCATTTCCAAAATGAAAAAAAGAACAAAACATATGTATTGAGGGTACCTATGCCTAATTAGTCCATTTATCAATTATGTTCTATCTACATCAGTGGTTCTCAACCTTCCTAACGCTGCAAACCTTCAATCCAGTTCCTCATGTTGTGATGACTCTAACTATAAAATTATTTTTGTTGCTACTTACTTCATAACTAATTTTGTTACTCTTTTGAATCAATGTAAATATTGCTGGAGATAGTTTGCTAAAGGGGCTGTGACCCACAGGTTGAGAACCACTGTTCTATATCATTGGGGAATGTACAGAAGACAGTTTTGTGTTCTGAAAATTTCCACTAAACATGGTGACACAAAAACTTTCAGTGTCGTTACCAATTCTTCATAAACATCATAACCATTTTTAAAAACTTAAGTCCCTTTTGCCCGTATAAGTCTGCCATTATTATTCTTGTCCTCAGGTCAAGTGTTTGACGATGTTAACGTTAACGTAATTCCACATTCTACAAAAAGGTAGACCCCTCCTGCTCCATGAGTGGAGAAGGAAGGCATTGGTCTACATTGAGAAGGTTACTCTGCAAAGTCTATTGACCAAGGCTTACATCCTGAAGAAGTAGAACCTTTGGACAACAAAGCTATGTTTGCATTGAAGCTGTGAAAGTGTTCCATTTTAGTAGCTGCCACATGGGTTTTTTTCCCTCCTTTCTTCCTATCATTGCAAATATGGAAGTTGAAGAGGAACTTATAATTAGCCTTTCTATGGTTTATAATAAAGAAAAGATAGGTTGAGGCTGGCTCATATCTTTCAATACAGTCATCCATGGACCAGGCTAGACATTCACAGAGTTTGAACCAACTGAGCAGCATGGGAGCAGCATGAGCAGTTGGGAGGTGATTCCTCTGTGCTCCTAGGAGGAGAGAAACCATCTCTTTTTTGCACTTGTTTTTATGCTGCCCAATTCCACCAGATACTGTTCAGAAGAATGTGGTCCTCTTTGGGTTGTTTATTTACTTAAGAGAATACCTTGAAACAAAGAAAGCTAGAGGGATTAGCACAGTGAATGTCTTGTTCCATATCCTGCCTCAAAGTAATTTGAACAGAAACCCACATGTCATCTTGCTCATCAGCATTTCAGTTTGTGTCTCAGAAATACAAGAACAAGAAAGGGTAATGGGATCTATGTGACACAAAGGTAGAAAGGGTGAATTACCTTACATGTAGGAGGTGATCAGCAAGAGGAAGAAGGGAGGCATGGATACATGTATAGTGATATATGAAAATAACACAGTGAAAATCATCACTTTGTATGCCAGCTAACAAATTACTGTAGAGATGTGGAAGGAGATGACACAAAAAGAGAGGATGATAAATTTAATTATGTATAACTATATGTCTAATATCATACATACTATATAATTATAGTCCTCTTATCATATTGGAACATTCAAAGGATGCTGTGATATTATCCAATAGCTGTTTGCAAAGGCAATAGCAACCACCACCACTTGTCCTCTGACACAGAGGGAGGAAGAGGACAAAAAAAGTGTAAAGGACAAATATCAACTGTCCGTTCTCATTTGATAAGGAATGGCCCTAAAAATTCCACCCTAGAATTGCCTTGTGGTATCCAGAGTCAACCATGGGGCCTAGCTGGAAGAGACTAAAGAATCTCACAGAAGTACCACCCAGAGTTTATGGGTTGTACTCTGCATACTTAGAATTATTCTGGATTCAATAGCAGCTCATTTCAAGAGCACATTATCAAGCTTATCTCCAAAGGCCTGATAGGCACTTCCAGCACTTCCTGACTTCCCAAAGCTGCTGGGCTGTTGGAGCTTTATTATGGGGTTGCTACAAGCCCAAGGGCTGGTGGCCACAGGTTTTGTTTGGAGTTCTGAAGATGTTGAAAGAACAGTCTTGGAAGCTGCCAGTTAAAATTGGCAACTAAAGGTTTTGGAAGTAGTTGAAGGAAAAGAAACACATAAGAAAAGAGAGGTATGATTCAGTTGGAGACATAATGAGAACATTTTAGAAAATCAGAGTTCTTATAGAAGCCTGTTCTTGAGGGCAGGTGGTGCATGTGTATTGAATGTGCTGCTCAAGCTATGGTAAATGCTTGTAGATTAGTAAGAATGAATTTTCAGCCCTGCTGCAAGCAGCACTTCAGTGCAACAGTCTAACACAACTGTGTTCTCTTGTTTATTGGAGTGTCTTTTACACCACTTGGCTTCTGGCCAGTTAAATAGTTCATCGCTCTGACACTTGATCAGCAACCTGGGTTCCGTAGCCTTTTCTTACCCAGACTTTCTTCTTGTGGGTGTGTTCATGTGGCGGAGATTAGTGACTGGAAGGAGCCAATGTATAGTTAATACACATCATAATGATATGGTTTAAACGTATACGTCCTTCCTCAAATCAAAGTTTGAGATCCTAACCTTCAAAATAATGGTATTAGCAGGCAGGGTCTTTAGGAAGTAGTTATGTCATGAGGATGAAATCTGCATATCTGGGATTAATGTCCTAATAAGGTCATCAGAGAGTTAGCTGGACCCTGACATCATGTAAGGACACAGCTAGGAGGTATTGCCTATGCAGAAAATGGATTTTTACTAGACACTAAAGCTGCCATTGCTGCCTTAATCTTGAACTTCTGTGCTTCCGGCACTGGAAGAAATACGTTTGAATTACTTTGAAGTATTTTGAATTATTTGAATTACTTTATGATCTTTTGTGATAGCACCTTGAGTGAACTAAGACAAAACATGGTACTACTTTCTTCTATTGTTTTGGGCAATAGTTTTTGGATTCTTTGTAGATGACTCTTTATCAATAGCTATTTGGCCATGATCTTAATAACATGCTCTTCTCACTCTTTAAAAGTGGGCTGCACATTTTCCAAGCCTTTCAAATTTAATTTTCTTCTCATCAACCATTCTGTCTTTGTCTTACTTCTCTCTTCTTACATTTTGCCACACATGGTCAAAGGGAACCATGTCATACCTCTAACACTTTGTTAGAAATGCCCTTAGCTAAGTTAGATATCTAAGCTCATTACTTGACAGTTCTGCTCTCCATGAGCTTCACATTCTTTGCCTTGTTACCAGGATTACCTTTCCACCAGTTTCCAGGGTGTGCTTCTGTTCTTTTTGAGAAATTATGTGTGTTTGTTACTACCAATATTTCATCCAGGACTGTTCAGCTAATGTTTAAGATGATGGAGGGGGTGCTGTCTGTGGCTCTTCCCAATTCATTTTAACCCTCCAAATTTTACACTCCAGTGACTGTAATGGAGCTTTGATTTTTTTTCCTTGGATGACTCTCAAAAGTTTTCTAGCCTTGAACTTATTACCCAGACCCCACAAACCGTCTCCATATTTTGTGATTTTCATTCTAGAGCAGAAGCAGTGAATAATTGCTGTTCTATGGGTGATTGGTAGTGACTGGTGTTGACTGAAGAAAGGGAATATTTTGTGTCTTCCCAGATTATTTGAGACTAGTTGATTTGCCCATATGAATCGCCTTTCACCAAGAAGCAATAAAGACATATCATCTTCATCCATATTAAGAGACAAAGAAGAAAAAGACGCATAATTAGCTTAGTTGATAGATAGGCGACAGCAAGAAAATTCAAAATCCATTGATAAACTTAATAACTAGAAATGGAAGGGCAGCTCCTTAACTCTATGAAGGGAGTCTACAGAAAAATAGAAATCTGTGATTATAAAACTTTACAAACAGCCAGCTGTATAGAATCAGGGCTATGACAACGATACCTATTATCATTGTTTTTACTCAGAGAGGTGCTAGCTTGCAAAACAAAGGCAAGAAGCAAAAAGAGGGGTAAAGTTAGGGCTGGTGACTTAGCTTGGTGGTGGAGTGCTTGTGTAGTGTGTGTGAGACTCTAGCTTCCATGATTTTTCTCCAGCATTGGGGGGAAAAAGAAGTAGAAAGTACAAGATTTGAAAATGAGAAAAAGTCGAGTTATTTGCTCATGGGTGTCAGTTGAGCTCTTGTTCTCAAATATTGATTCCCTTCCTGCAATAGGATTGTTATATTCCCATCCATCTTTAGGTGTGTTCCCCATGAGTCCAAGGGTAAGTGTCCTTCTCTTTGTTTGGCCAGACCATGTATGTGCTGTTTTAAGATGAGCTCCAGAAAGAGAAGATGCAGAGGCCGGCTGGACTCAGCAAAGTCTAGAGAAATTGCAACTTTTGGTTTTCAGTCAAGCAAAAAACTATTTGTATGAACCACTGGATGAAAGCTTATTGATAGATATACTGGTCCTGTTGACCATCTTGGGAAATAAAACTCAAAAGAACCTGTAGAGGAATTACTAAAATTAATAAGTGCTTAGCAGTGTTCAAAAGTCATATATCTACTCATATTTATAATTCCCAGCAGCAAACTGCTCAAAATATAATTTTAAATGCAGTTTATGATACTATTTGAGTATGTTACTCAAGAAACTAAGGGCTTATTTAAGCCCATAAGTAAAATTATTTATTTAAATTATAATAATAAAATTATTTATTAAAATAAAGCCTTCATAAAATTATGAAGAAAACTTGCTCTGTACAAGAATATTTAGGACCTGTTAATTTTATGTGCCCGTGGAATTCGGGTGAGCGATGGGCAGAGACCAAACATCCCAATCTCTCTTAGCCACTTCTTTCTTTCTGGAACATAGCCCTTCTCTCCTTTTCACTTGATTAGCTTCAACATGATTTCAAGACTCAGCTCAAGAGCCACTTCCATGGTCCTAAATTTCTATTAGAAGTAAAAACCAGGGGCCGGGCAGTGGTGGCGCACGTCTTTAATCCCAGTACTGGGGAGGCAGAGGCAGGTGGATTTCTGAGTTCGAGGCAGGCGGATTTCTGAGTTTGAGGCCGGTCTGGTCTACAGAGTGAGTTCCAGGACAGCCAGGGCTACACAGAGAAAGCCTGTCTCGAAAAACAAAACAAAAAACAAACAAACAAAAAAGAAAACAAAAAAGAAAGAAAGAAGTCAAAACCAAATTTTCAAAGACTTTCCTGATGTTACCTGTTCTCATATGTGTGAGGTTCTTTTCCTTGAAAACACTCATTATCCCAGCTTAGTTATTAATTTTGTAAACATCTACCTCATGGTGTTAAAAATCTGTTAAAGATGTTAAAGATCTGTTAACCTACTTGACTATATTGTAGACAATCACGAAATGTTTGTTTACTCTTTACTCTTCTCCACAATGTCAATTCAATGTAATTGATGAATTGTTATATGCAGGTATAGTTTCTTCCTGAGTATAATTTGCATTTTAGAAGGTTGCTTACTGGCTGCACAATCTTCATTGAGTTTTCTTAGATATGTCTATGAATGTAGCCCCTGGAGTATGCCTTAAAAGCCATGTCTAACATGCCAAATTTTATTATTCCAGTTGAAAATCCTGGATCCATTTTTACTGTTTGATGAGTTTAAAGGTGGAAGGCCAGGAGGATTTCCTGATCATCCACACAGAGGATTTGAAACAGTAAGTACGAAGATTTGGCTGCAAAAGGGTATCTTTGCAAATTTGTTTTTTTTTTTTTTTTACTTCTAATAGAAAATTCAATCAGAAGCAATGAATATAGACCAAAATTAATTTACAAGTTTCTTGCCATAGACTGCTATACAGTTGTTATTGTGATTTTATATGAAATATACTCAAATTTAAATATTAACTATTTTAATATTATTTTATTTGTGTCCTGCTGACATATCCATCTCAGCAGTTCACAAAGAGCAAGAATTGGCTTCTTAAAAGTATATAATTAACTCCCTTGGCAATGGGCAAAGAGACACGTTGTTGGCGGCGGTGTTCTTATGTCAGTCAGGGGCGCAACAGGTGGCAGTCCTTTGTTCGTCCTAGCTTGATGCTTGTCTTGGGGGCCAAAATTGTTTTATGCTTAAGACATATAAAAAAAATCAAATCAAATCAAATCCAGACAGCATAGCACAGGAAAAAGAAGACAGACAGAGACCTGTTTTCCACCGTGCCACATGGTGCTGGGGAGAAACGTCTACAGACCTGCCCTTTCTCCCATGACACAGGGGGCAGGGGCATAGACAGGCAGAGCCTGGCTTACTACCACACAGTGCAGCATGGGAGGAAGAAGAGAGACAGAGACCTGTGGACCGATGTGCTACTCACAGACCTGCCTTCAGGCTCACAGCACAGATTGGGTATACATACCCACTTCCTGAAGGATGTCACCCAGGGGTTCACCCAGCCCAGCCTGCAGTGGGAGCCACCACAGTGTACAAGTATGTGGTGGACAGATGGGAGAGAAAGAGAAGTGGGACAGCTTGAGCATGGTGAAGAAATGGAAGTGGAGACTTGAGAGTGGCGAGGCCTGTTATGAGTGACCAGCCCTGCCACCTGGATCCCAGCCTGAGCTGCTGCTGAGGGCCATGTCTAGTTTCATTGTTACACAGTGGTAGGAATCAGTGTCAATGTCTGTGACTCATTTTTTTGCCACTAAAGAACATGAGGACATCCCTGGCCAAGGGAGCCACAAGGGACCATGTGGATGTCCAGAGGCTGTGCAACTTGCCATACTTCTCACTGGCTACAGCATTCTGGAGAGCTGGCCTCATCTCTCACTGGCAGTACTCCAGAGAGCTGGCCCTGGCTTTGCCCAGGATGCACAATGGAGTTGGTCCTGGTGGTGGGGGTGTAGTAGAGCTGACCACAGCACTCATTTTACATATGGTGGCACTGGCACCACCTCTCCACCCCCGGCAATTGGGAAAGCTGCACAAAGTGTCATGACTGTGGAAGAGCTAGCTCTGTCCCTTACCAGCTGCAGCACTCAGGAGAGCAGTAAATTAGTAAATCTTTATTTACCCAGGGCTTACAACATGCGAAGGTTGGTGGAAGCTGATCTTTCAGATGTCGGAGGTGGGCTATGTGTTATGGAGTGTTGCTAGAAGACAGAACAAGGCTTGAGCCCTACTTGCTTCCATATGTATTCTAGTTAAGGGAGTAAAAACAGACAGGGAAAGATCTGATCACTATTTAACCATGGAAAGATTTAGCCAAGAGGCTTCCAGAAACAAGATGAGGCTAGTTAGATCTGTGTTCCTTAATTTATCCATTTGCATTCAAGTTCTTTTTGCTAATACTTTGGCTGCACTATGTCTGTCTTACTTCACGCCTATGATGAGAGCCACACTTCCACCTTCTTTATGCCTGTATTTGATTCCAATCCTTTGTCCAGAGCTCTAGAACTCTGGTTACCATGTTCCAAATCTTTTAAGCTCTTTTCACTCATTATTATCTCCATCATGTTTTCCAAACAATCCCAAGAGGGTGGCACTTTCTTCTTCGTTTGGTCCCAGTGACATTATATTTGTTCCAGTTTAACATAAATGTATACCTCGATGGTGGCCTTGAGCAACTGTCTTTCCTTAGAGTCAGGAATTGCCTGACTTAACACGCTCAAGAGGATTATAAATTAAGCTTTGATTAGCCCACTCTTCTCTGTCTGGCTCTTGTTGAAGGCAATGATTATACTAAACAATGACTGCTAAACTTTTGTTTCCATTAGGTAAAGTGCCCTGGCGGGAGCACCGCTTTGTAAATCATATGGTATTCAGCTTTAAAGAACTTGGTGAGGAAGCTTAGCTATAGAATATTGATGTTTGGCCCATTTCTCTTGATTAAGAATTTTACCTTCAATTATGGCTGCAATTAAATTTTATCCTTATTATTTATAGATTTTGTATTTATGAGTTCTCATGCTTGGAAAACTCACCGCTAATTGCCAAATCAACACTTGTAGAGCTTTGATGATTTTTCAGGATGTTAGAGATGCCTGACTCAACTCTTGCCAGCTGAGATGTAATAAGATGATGACGTCCTTGTTTTGGCTCTCATGATGGTAGGCCAGTGTCCTTGTAATAATCCTAGTGGCATGTTTCTTATATTTTCCTGCTTTTTGATGTTTCCTATTCAAAATGATTCCTGAGCATCACACAACATTCTATCTAGTATTCCTTCACAGAAGGATACCACTGTGCCTTGTTTAAAAAGAAAATATGTTCATTCAATAAACAGTATGATTTAGTACTGTTGGTTGAGAGTTCATTAACAGTAGTGGGTAATATATATGGTATATGCTGTCTTTAGACAGAACACACATATAATAGAGGCAGACATAGATGGACTGACAAAAATATTGTCAGAGACTTGAAGAAACCCAATCTTAGGTTGCCATTAGGAGCCAATGGTTCAGGACTTGTTAATTAAAAAATCATAATTCAAATTCTGAGGAATGACTATGTCAGTTTTATCCCAAAAGTGTAGGTAAGGCAGGACTTAACTTTCTCTTAATGTAAACCTTTAAAGCCTGCAATTTGGGACTGGAGAGATGATGTTAGACCTGATTTTTTTTTTTTTTTTGTGGATGCGACAATCCCATGACTATCTTATTAAAACAAACTGTATTTAGCCAGCTGGTCACTTCTCCTAAAGTCAAGATTTCAGAGAGAGTAGCACCGAGTGTGAGGAAAACCAGGCTTTTGTAGAACTCAGGGGTGGAGGGTTTCCAGGTGGGGGAAAATAGATGGGGTTATAGGAGCAAAAGTAACCTAATAAATGGTCAAAACAAGGTCATCACAACAGAGAGTCATAATAAGGTCATCACAGGGGATCATGGAACCTTTAGGGTGGCAAGATGGTTAGAAATAGCTTTTTGAAATGAAGACATGACCAGCATTCCCGGAACAGGTAGTATAGAACCATTTGTTAGGAGTGGGGCAAAGCTTAATCTTTGAGAAACAGGTTTAATCATAAATAGAAATGAACCTAGTTTATCTTTACTATAAGAAGGCTTTTACGCCTAAGATGGAGGCAGGCTGGTTCTTCAATGACTCAGAAGTTGAAAAGCACCTCAATGACTGCAGAAGTCCCAGGTTCAGTTCTCAGCACCTACATTCCTCACAACTATCTGAAACTGCAGTTTCAGGGGTGTTCTCTTCTGGCCTCATTTGACATCAGGCATGTATACAGTGCAGTTATATAACACACAAAACATTCATACATATAAAATAAAAATAAAACAACTTCAAAAACAATAAATGAAAAAATGAATCCTTCCATTTAAAGCCAAGTCAACCTTAGGCTCTTAGTGCTTTCTCTCTTGAGCTCAATCTAAATTCCGAAGGCTTATCATGTTTGAAATTCTGACTAGTATATAAAATAAAAAAGAAATGATTTGGAAATAAGAACATAATTGAGTTCTCTTGTTATATCACCACCCAGAAGTAGTAATTGTAATTGTTTGACTTTTTTCTAGTATCATGCTACTTTTAATATATATATTAATATATATACATATATATATAAAGCCATTAGAATTTTTCAACATTCTTCTAGAAGCCAAATAAAAATGGCTTTATTCCTGTCCCCAGAGTAATGCATTGTGTCTGTGGCTGCTGTGTCACATGTACATCAGTAGGTGGCAGAGAGGAGAGAGATTATGTCTACACTCAGTGTTCTAACCTATGAACTTCTGCATGATTAGTAGTCTAACAGTCCTTGAAAAAAGGGAGCCCAAGACTACCAGCTGTATGGCTCTAGGCAGACCAAGGAGTCATTGCAGTGAACATTTGGAAGCAAAGAAATGTGGACACAAAGTATATACAGTGGGACGTACTGTGACACACTACAGCTTCCAAAACAGGATTTTTTTTTCTGTTGTGGGAGGGGGGAATGCAAGGGTGGAGGGTGGGTAAAAGAGAAGAGGGGGATGAGTGGGATTGGGGTGCGTGATGTGAAATTTTCAAAGAACCAATACAAAGTTACAACATAAATCTTAAAGTTTATTTACTCTAGCCCCCTCTGTGTGTGTGTGTGTGTGTGTGTATGTGTGTGTGTATGTGTGTGTGTGTGTGTGTGTGTGTGTGTGTGTGCCCGCGCATGTGCACTCTTGCCATGCCACCTGTGTGGAGGTCAGAGAACAACTTTCCAGAATTGGCTGTCTCTCTCCACCAGGTGGACTCTACTCATGGAAATTAGGTCAGGTTGTCCAGCTTAGTGGCAAGCACCTTTGCCCCTTGACCCATCTTACCTGCTCCAATTTTTTAATGATCTGGTGTCTGCCATGATGTGGCACGAATCAGCATTACCATGGTGATATAATATATTTACTTGACTTTTTAAGTAGCAAATACTTAAAAGGTTTCTTTTAAATTGCCCAGGAAAATGTAAATTAAAAAGTCAAGTAAATATATTGTATTGCTTATGCCGAGAGGAAATGGATACCCTCATAGATCACCATGGTAATGCTGACTGGTGTTTTATAGTTCTTTGTGCATTAAGGAAACCAAATCCTTTTTAGTGATTGGAGTTTGTAACGGTGACAAGAAGGGTGATGTTTGTTTTACATGCTTCAAAATGTAAGCCTTTGGGTACAACATAGATTCTCACTACAGAACAAAGGAAGTTTTTGACCATCAGTGCAATTGCCTATGCAAGATGAGTTAAGTTCCTATATCCAAGTAATATTCACATAATGGGTATGCCACCAGGATCAGTACTTAAATAGTACTTAAAATAGTGCTATTCTGGAGTTCATTATTATTTTCAAATGAAAATGATTGCTGATACATGAATATAAAATATAATGAATATATTTGAACATGAGCTCACTGGAGAATACCATCCTATAAAATTCTGATAGCCTCCCGTGGGGTCCATGACCCAGCAATGCTGTCTCCTGGAGTAGTCAGACTCCATCTCAGAGCTACTGGATCTGAAACTGTATTTAAGGATACCACCACAACGAAAGCAACATATACAATGAAATGTAAAAAATGCTGGTCCAAGTCACTGTCTACACCAGAACTATTAAGATTCTATGAGACACGTAAGAGTAATAAAACTTGATGCTGGG
>JADRCD010056470.1:0-17955 GCA_019843815.1 Montemys delectorum | reverse complement strand
TAAGCTAACTTAAATATTTCCAGACCACTTAAATGTTACTTTACGGTTTCACAAAGTCCTACAACACAATGCCTACTTAATAACTGAGCACCAAGCATCTCATAGAATTCATCAACTACATGAACATCAAACAACCCAAAGCACCATTCACATTACTCTGTGTAGCAGGAATAGGCTTCTCGGTGTTCACATGGCTTACTAGGGGATGTATCAAGCTCAAAAATTTCAAAGAACATTTATTTTTGAATTATACCATTTTCATGCCATCATAAAGTCAAAACTTGAGTCAAACCATCTCTGGCTGCAGCCACCCGTGCTTTCTTTCACCACTAAGAATGACATTATCTTGTTTTGACCTCTTGGGGCCCAGCCAATGAAAGTTGGAATTCCTTGTAAGGGCTATCTGTGATCTTTCTAGTCTATCCCAAAGATTTTCAACTAAATTCCTTCTCTATTTTTGAATATACTTTGAGTGGACACTGAGTCACAATATCTAGTTCATGAAACAATTCAACATTTTGTTCTGTTTTTTTTTTCAACTTTCTGTTTAGCTTTTCAATCTCCCTCCCTAGTTAATTCTAGAATCTGGAAAATATCCTTAACACGAAGTTATTCATGTGCTGAAGTCTCCCACCATTCCCCAGAACCGAACCCTGTCAGTTTCTCCATTTTCTAGAAGTTGGTACAAATCCCAGAATCCAAACCTTTTGTCCAAGACCAGGATCTCTAACTGGTACCAGAGAGAAAACAGTTGCAAAATCTAGCTCATCTCTGGGATCCTGCATTTCCAGAGTTTCAATGCCATGGGATTGATGGCCTCCACAGCTACCCAGCACTCTTTAACAAGCAAGTACTGTCAATTTCGTGATATTTTAAACCATCCACCATGCAATATAGCTATGATACTAGCTATCCCAATTATCCAGAACCCATCCAGGACCTTCAGGTAGTTCTGATTGGTCAGCCTCCACAGTGGGCATAGCTTTTACTTAGATCAATATCCTGGCAGAAAAGAAAGAAACTTCTTTTACTTCCAGAAGCCTATAAGCTTGCTTTTGAGTGTATCTCAAATACAAAAACCATGCCACATCTCCATACTCATGTGCATAGTAATATAAAGCAGCGGATTGCTTACAGGGCTGTGGTGTTATTGGCTTATACGAATTATGGTTTATTTATTTATTTTTTTAGGGGTAGATGTTTTGTTAATCCACTTCTGTTCAGGATTCTCTTCTCAGGGAAGAAGGGTACTATAGAATGCTCACCAGATAAGCAGTCATAGCCTATTTCCCTGTTGTTCTTGTTGTTTTAAGTAGGAATATGAATGAAAGAATATATTATAAAAGTAGTGCATTTACTGCTCCTTGATTGAGGGAAAACTGAGCAAGTGTCAAGACATTTATTTCAGGTGGAATGAATGCAGAGCCAGTGCAAAATTGGTCAAATTGGTCCTTCCATTTCTTGACCTAAGTGGCCTGTCTGTTTGTGTGTCCTAGAACATTACATAATGACAGAGATCGTTACACGTTGTTTTTATAGTTAATGTGTTGTCATGAGAAGCCATCAGATTGACACTTGTTGATTTGATAGGAACTTTATAGACTGGAGATGATTTAGATGGTTCTAAAGGATGGGAGAGTGGTGGTAACGATGCATAGTGATATGCATGCATTTAGAGTGATCAGTCACAAAGATGGTAGAAAAAAAGAGGGCTGTGTGAGGGCTGGACAGAGCTCACAAGCCTTGCTAAGTTGAACAGTCCTTGATAGCAAGGAGTGCAAACTATCTACCAGGACTTAGCTTTTCTGAGCTGTTATACAAATAGGATAGGAATGATAGGTGTTTCACTGAGCAGATGAGGAATACAAGAAACAAAGATGAACCAGGCCAAGGTTGTCATATCTAGGATTGAATCAGTTGCATTGTTCAGACAGCAGCCCCAACTCTCCTTGATTAAAGTTAAATCCTTCCCAACAAATTGTATGGAGTTTTGAAAGACATTCTTTGACTTAGACACCAGGTAAGTTATATACAACTGAGCTCCACTTAATTGCATAATGAATGAATCAACTACTTTAAATCACTTTATGAAATTGCATACACTATCACATTTCTTTCTTTGTTACAAATACCTGTTAAATGCAACCCTGGTAGAGAAATAATTCATTTCATTGTATTAAAAAGTGCCCGACTGGAGGCCTTTAAGTGTTGCAGTTCTCAATTATCTCACCCCAAATCCACTGTGCAGTGATAATTAGGGGCTAAAAGCTAAACTGATTACTGCAGAAGTTTCTCCTGACAGCCATTTAATAGCTAATCAAGTGTTAAATCCCCAAATTATGCATTCCTCAGCAGCACACTGATCACAATAAATTTTAAAAGTTTCAGTTATCAATGTGTCTTACATGACTTTGCCCCAACACACTAAACATAAAGAAAGTCATGATTTAGATGATTTAAAATCTTTGACATATATATATATATATGTATATATATACATATATATATATATATATATATATAATTCTGTATTAGTAGTCATTCTTAATGCTCAGTCCTAAGCAAGCATCTTGTCATATAATCTAACTTTGCCTGATGAGATGCCACATCACATGGGTGCTTAATCTGCATACACATGAAATTGCAAGCAGAGTGGAGTAAGTAATGGAGCCAATATGTATGTATACTAAAGATATAGGACCAACATATGTAACTTTCTTAGTTGTAAGTTCTATGGGTTTTAACAGTAATGTGACACAGGTTCCTGCTATAGAGGTGTAAGCTGGCCCAACACTAGCCTAGCATTGCAAAGGTAAGTCTTTTTAAGTTGCTCAGAGCAGCTGTGTAGACACCAATGGTAGACATTCATATCCATATGAAATTGAATCATAAAACATTATAGCAACCTCCTAATATGAACTCATTGTAGCCTTCGACCTCTATCCCAGTAAAGGCAGGGGTGCTGAATTAATCAGGAAATTCTGTTTAGATAGGTCAGATGATTTGCTATGGATAGATAGATGGGTAGATAGCTGATATGTATTGTATTAGGTTGGTGCAAAAGGGAATTGCAGTTTTGGTTCATGAATTTTAGTTAGGTTCAAGTACACCTTTATTAATCACAATAGGAGCCATCACTATCAACATATTTTGCCAACAAGAAATAAGGTTGTTCCTGAGCATAAAAAGCCTGCCCCAGGGGCTGGAGACATGACACAATGGTTAAGAGTACAAACTGCTCTTCCACAGAATCTGAACTTGGTTCCTAGCATCCATGTCAGGTGGCTCACAATTGACTGAGACTCCAGTGGATCAAACACCCTCTTCTGGACTCTACACACACTGTACTCACATGGACACACACACACAGGTGTACGTGAAGGTACACAAGAGAAAAATTAAAAATTTTTTTTTAAAACTCCATGCCAAATGATGTAATAACCTCTTGGAAAACATTTCCTTGAATCCTGTTGGTTGTGGAAGTGTTTTCCCTGCAAAGAGTTGCTGGGATGCTTGAAGAAGTGGTAGTCAGTTGGTGTGAGGTCACGGGAACATGGTGGACAAGATACATCTTCATAGCTCAGTTTAGTCAAGGTTCAAAATGTTGGTTTGGGGAAGTACACTTGGGCATTGGAGAAGAATTGGGTCCTTTCTTTTTATAAATGTAAGTATTGAAATTTTCAGTGTATCTCATCAATTACAAGCATACTTCTTAAATGTATTGGTTTTGCAAGAATTCAGAGTACTTACTAGAGCAAAGCAGACTTACCAACAGTGACTATGACATTTTCTTGGTCCAAATTTGGCTTTGGGGAGGGCTTTAGAGTTTCTTGATCCAACCACTGAGCTAGTCATAACTGGTTGTTAAATACAGTCATATTTTCATCTTGCATCACAATCCAACTGGGAAGGGATTCATTGTAGCATAGAATAAGAGAGGATAAAAAATTCAAAACTATTGTATTTTAATAAGCTCATGAGGCACTGACTTTCTGAACTTTCATCTCTCCAGTTTGCTTCAGTTACCCAACGACCATTGAATGATGGTTGTTACTTCTTGCGCACTCTTACACTCCCATCATTGTATGAGGACTGGCTTTGGAAAAGTTGCCAGTATAATACTAATTTTCAAGATTCTCCTTTACAAATGCTCTTGAACCACAGCTACACTTTAGGGTTGTTAGAAGTTTTGGTGGGCAAAGTAATTATGGATTCTCCAAGTTCTCTTTTCATCTGACATCATTTCCATCATATAAAATAAACAAAATAAGCTGTAACAAGCCATTAGTCCAAAAAACCATAAAGTACAAAATGTTCATCAAGATGATTTCTAACATAACTGCATTTATTTGTGAATGTGGTTCAATATTGAAGAGCAAATTTCAACAGTGCAAAAAAAAAAAAAAAAACTGTTACCTTTGCACTAGCCCTAGAATAATTAGTTTCATTACTTATTTTTGGTATAGTTATAATTTCAAATAATCATTTATATTTATTTTACAATTGTATAAGGCAGTTATTTGAAACTCTACTGCATGTGTGTTCTCCAAGGCTGGGGAACAAAGGTGAGGGAAGTTGGGGGTAAGGGCATAGGGACGATATCTTACAGGGTTTTTTCTTCAGTACATTCTTCTTTTCTTCACTTTTTAAGTGAACAGTTAACACTATTATTTAGCTCAATTACCTTCTTCTTTCATTTTATTCTGGACTACATTAATTCATCTAGGATCATTCTTAGTTTAATTAAATATTTGCAGATTCCTTTGACAAATAATGTTCAAGAGCCTGTTGTATGCTATGAGTGATTCCAGCTCCCATGGATGCATGTTAAGCAATAGTGCGATCAATACCAAGAAGGATGTGATGTGAAAGAGAATAATAGAGAACATAGACACCTACCAGATTACAAGTATCTGTGGGGTTTGCTAGGGGGCTCTTTTATTAGGGCTGAGACATTCTTTGGAGACCTTATATGGACTACCACATACAAGAAGAAATGCTGGAAGTAACCTGTTGAAAAGAAATGGCCTTTCCACGAGGGTTGTCCAGTTTAAAGTAGGGTCCTAGAGGTTTCTATCTTCTGTTCTAGTCAAAATAGTGCACACACAGATTCAGTTTCAAATCCAAATCCTAGTTACTTGGAAACAAGGGTGCCTTGGAAACAAGGGTGACTTGCCAACCTTCCCTGTCTTGACACCTTGTCAGGACTCCCATTACATACACTGTTCTGCACACTGATGGTTGTGACCCACACTGTGCAGGACTTTGAGAGGCCCTTCACATCTTACTCCCTGTACCCTAAAGTCAAAGGGACTGCCATTCTCTGGGCCACGACAAACAGAAGCACAGATAACAAACACTTGTCACGTTTGAGTTGCACGAGCTCGTAGGTAAGGAAAACATATATCCATTAACTTGTCAAACATTTCCTCTTACATTCTTGAATTTTAAGAAGAAATTAATTTCCCAGTGGTTTCCACTGTCCATCTTCAAGTGTCTAACTCGCAGTTCTTGTAAGTGGTTGCCCCTCAGTAACTTTGATGACTGCATTATTGAACAGTTTATATCACCCTTCACCAAACGAGGTGCTTCTAAAGAAGCCTAATAGCTAATTTATTTATTATGTTAAGTTTATTAATTAATTGGTCTGCTTAACTGTCTATTGTACAGAAAAAATAGAGCAGAACTTCTGATCCTCCAGCCTCCACTGTCAGAGTGCTGGGTATGCTAGGGATTGAAGCCAGAGCTTTGTGTATGCTTAACCAAAGAGCCATATTGCTGGTCTGTCTCTAAGGTGCCATTTTTTAGCATGGTTACCTGGCTATCTTTCTTGTGCCATCAATGTTTAGCAATGAATTGAAGGGTTTAACATATTTATACTAAGAATTTTGATCTACCCCCTCTCTGTAGAATATCTGCTTTTGTGGCTTCCTCTAAATTATTCAGCCCAATGATCTCCCCAATGAGTGAAATTGTACATGTGCAGGGGGTGATAGGGGTGGCCAGAAGATAAGTTATAGAAGTTGCTCTCTCGATCTGCCATGTAAGTCCTGGTGATATAGCCATAGACTCTCAAGCTTTGTTTCAAGTGCTATTACTCACTGAGCTCTCCTACCTTCCCATGGGCTTTAACTTTTTTGACATTCAAACTACACATGGGTTAGGAATGGACCCATTGAAAGCATAAACTCATGGATCTCCTCAGGAGACAGAGATGTCTTTCAAGAGTAGACAGACATTTAGTTTCTACCTGTCTTCGTGTTGGAGCTTCCTACAGGTTCCTGTGTGTTAATACATCGTATCAGTCAGCTGGATATTTGGACTGAATTCATATTCAATTCTTCTATCTTTCCCTAGAACATCCCATACTTGTAGCAATCCCAGCTTTGTTCTCTGATGAGCTGTAATATTCTGTCACCCAGATTTGGAATGAGAGTTTGAGGAAATACTTATCAATAAAAACACAAAATTGCAATTCTCCCCAAAGACAACAGCAGCCTGTGGCTATTGTTTCCGGGCTGCAGTCATTTTTTAGTGTCTGCTGGAGGTCAGTTGCTTCATGGTCATGCCACTAGGTATCATACCTGGACTGGAATTTTTTGACCTTTGTTGGAACGTATAAGGCAACACCATAAAAAGTGTAAATATTTGTTTATGGAAACATGTGGCTCACATATATACAAATGTATAGTGTGACATCAGCGACAAAGAGAGGGAATAGATCTTTAGAGGAATACTATTTTATATGTGATTGGTGTTGTTAGCAGTTTGCAACTGATTGTTGTGACTGGAGGACATCGTATACAATCCCTATGGTAACCAAAGAATAAATATGTACAGAATCTGTGAGATGGGAATCAAATCATATCATGAGGAATGATGAACTGCACAGAAAGGAAGGAAGGAAAGGAGAAAATGAGGGACTGAAAAATAAATATACGGCACACAGAAATCAATAGATCGATTAGCAAAATGGCAATAGGGAGTAATTTAGATTTAATCAGAATAAGCATTGTAAGCAAACAAAACACCTGAAAAATACTTATACACATTATACACACACAGAAGTGTATCATATGTATAAATGTATATAACTTTAGATTATATATAATATACACATATAATTCTCTTTAGTTCTTTGATATATTCTAAGATATATGTACACACATAATATACTATCTATCTATATACATATATGTATATATACATATATATATACACTTAACTATAAAATCCTTAGAAAACAATGAAGTGATATTTCATGATATTAAGTCAGTCATTGTGTCCTTGGATACAATGCTCTAAAACACAAGCAGCAATAGGAAAGGTACATCCATTAGACTGGTTCAAAATCAACGCTTGTGTGATTGAAGAACAATAGAAAGACTAAAAAGACAACACCAGGATGGGAGAAAATATTTCAATCTACACATGTGCTAAGACTTCATATCCAGGGTATTAACAGTGCTTCTGCAGCTGAACAACAATAAAAAAGCAAATAACCTGACTTAAAACGAGGCTAAGGACTTACACATGTCTGCAAATGGTTTTAGTTAGCCAACGGGCATCAAAAAGACACTAATGTCACTAAATCTCAAAGCCATGCAAATTAAACCACATGGGATATCATCTATGAGAAAATTATGGAATAAATGTTGATAGAATTGGAGAAACTAATGGAATATAGAATGCTCCTGTGGAAAACTATATGGCTGTCCTTCAAAATACTTAACAGAATTAACTGATATACTTAATTTTTATATTCAGTCCTATTGCATCTCATTCCTTTTCTGACTCTTTATGCAAAAGATTGAAAAGAGAATCTCAAAGGAAACTTTCTAATCTTGCTTTATAGCAACACTGTTCACAATGGTAAAATATAGGGACAAACAGGATCTCTGTTTGACCCAGGATCTAGCCCAGCTGCCAGAAAGCCTTGGCAATCCTTCTTTCTACATCTCCTACTTCTCTCCCACTTCCCTAAGTATTGGGGTTTCAGGTACCTGCCCAGCCACACCCAACTTTTACAAGGGTGCTGGGGATTTGAACTTGGCTCCTTATGATTGCTCAACAAGTGTTCCTACATGCTGAACCTACCCATATGTTTGTTTTTAAGGCATTTTTCTGCTCCTGTGAAGACTGGGGTGTCATTGAGCCTTCTTCTACAGCTATTCTCAACTCTTTTGTGGATATCTTGAGGCTCAACCTGGGAGGGATGTCTTTTGTTTGGTTTGCTGCTGAGAGCTTTTCTCCCCCCACCCTCTTACTCTCTCAGTTCTGCGGCATGGTTAAGTACAGGAACTTATCCAGTGGCTCCTGGAGAATAAAGTTGACAATTTCCCCCCCCCCCCACCTAGAATTAGCGAATCATCTATATTCTTGACTGCTATTTGGCCAACTGTGGGATTCTATGATGGACACTGGAATCTTGGCAAGATGGCTTTAAACTTTCTTTCTTTGGTGTCTACCTGAAGAGTTTCTTGCATTCAGATCGCTCAATCTTTGCCTTCTGTTTAAAGTGTTATATCTGCAAACTTAGCAGACCTTTCCTTTGTTTTCAGTTTTGCTGGCTGGAATGTTAAAACCCAAGTCATCTCCCTTCCTGCATGGTCACTGTGAAGCTTGATCCTGAGTTTCATGCTCTTCAAATCTATGAAATTTCTCCAGTAGTTTTCTCCCATTAGTTTTCTGTATTTTCCCTTCTGGATGTCGACATTTACATATGATCCTAGCTGTCTTGATTCCTTACATTTCTGTCTTCTGCTACCCATTTCTCTTGCATTGTTCCCTCTGATTCCTTGGGAAATTCCCTCAAGTTTTTATTCTAAATGCTGTGTTGGAATTTTATGAGTTTGGTTAACTCTACCTTAAACACACACACACTTGTACCCATATGCACATATGCGTACATGCATGAACATACACATGCATGTTTATTAGATTTTTATGCATTTCTCATTTTGTACTATCCTTGCCCTCTCTTTTGCTAAAATCTTGTGATAGTCATATCTGCCATGTTCTCCTTTCCCACATACTGCCCCTTTCCTTTCCTTCAAGCTACTGATATTCTTTTTAACTATGATTTGTTTGTCTTGTCTTTTCCGAGAGGTGATTCCTGTGACTGCCTTGTGATCCTCAGTTCTTCATTTACATTTAAGAATGGACAATGGTTACCTAGGTAAGCACTGGCTGTCTCTATATATTGGCAAGAATGGGGATAGTCTTTGTGAACCCAGCCACTTTGTTCAGTGACTACTCAGTGTGACAATCTCCTGGTTCCACCCATTTCTCGGCAAAAGTCCCCTGGTTTGTCAGTGTTTTAAGGAGCCAAGCAGTTGCATCTCTGAATGGGAAGACAGTCAATGAATCCAAGTTCTCCTTAATGATTCTTTGTTTTAACTGTTATAATAGGAGAGGGTACCCAAGGCTTGCCCTTTACCAGCTTTTGACGGAGTATGAGTTGTTTCCTTTTAGTCTGGGACATCTGTTCCTGGAAGGGGCAGGAATAGTTCCTTGACTCTGAGGGTTAGGAAGTGACCCTGAAAATGGAACTATTTCATAGAATTTCTGTTTCTGTACTGACTTCCTTGTATTTCTAGTTCTTTAGATTTTTCTGGATTACACATTATAAACTACTGGCTTCCAGGCCTTGATTGGCCTGCTGGCTTTCTGGTTCCATTGGTCCAACAGTTCAGCTCATTGAAATCATCTACAATTTTACATCAATCTCTCTCACTAAGATGGGCTCCTTTGCCTTTCAAATACAGTTAAGATAATTTTGGCAGATGCCCATCTGCCTTATTTCCCAGCTCCTCAGTTTTAAATCTCTCTTTAGCCATCCTGGGATGGAGTTCTTTGTGTTGTGTGTGGATGTTTACTTTCTCTTTATCATTGTTTACTCTAGTTTTTAGCACTATATAACAGATGTACCATATGGAATGAGACACTAGGTACCTGTAACAAACATTCTACTCTCAAGAAACTTAGTTCTACCATTACTACAGAGGTTATTGTAAAATACTTACTCTTAAGCATTTCTTTACATTATTTTGCCTCTAAATACTGAGTGAGATAAATCTTAGCTTCTCTTAATGAGTGAGTATTGTTCTCCCCACTCCTCTGATTAATGTGAAACATTTTGATTCTTCACATTGCACCTAAGTTGTGAAGAAGCTCACAATTAAATGTGAGGTTGATTTTAATTATATATTTATTTATGACAAGCTATCTCTTTCTCCTCATTTTAATTTCTTTTCTTCTGTTTTCAGTTTTCTTGACCTTAAGTTTAACATGCTGCACAGGCTTTTGTTTCAGGGAGGTGATTCTTTTAGATACATCTCTATCTGTACCCAAGGAAGAAGAAAATAGCTGGGCACACCATCACTACTTTGGCAACCACTGGGGAAGTAGTTAAACAGAATGCACTTCAAGAAACTAATGGAGAAAAACTACAAGTTGCTATTTGCTGTGATGTATAGGTCACAGGTCAAAGAAAATAATAATTTCTTGTATCAGTAACAGTTTCATAGTACAGTCATTTAAATATTCTATACTGACTGGCTACATAAAAGATGTTCTTAGCAGTGAGACTAATTACTATAAGGCATTGTATTGCAAAATTAAAGAAATTAAAGGATCTTGTTAACTGTCATAAATCAACTAACAATATGTGGCTGTTTGGATGAATGTCATCTTCAATTTAAGACACTTTCTTATTGTTTAGAAAGAGAATATACCCAGTGATCTATGTTCTGACCACTGTGAGGTTTGGTGATTTCTAGACTCAAGAGTACTGATAGATGTTGGTTTGATATTTTAGAGCAAGTCCCTAAGCATATAACCAGCCAGTAAAGTACTTTAAACCTTTACCCAGATCTGTGCCCTGAGCTCTTCAAGATTGGATTTTTGTTGTCTTCCCATGCTTTAGAATCATATGATATAAACACAAAATCATTTCTGATTGAGTGATGGGCATTCTTAAAAGGGGTGCTGGGCTTCTGGGTATTGGGATATATAGCCTCTCTCTAGGAGTCAACCCATCAACTCTCACTGATCTCTAGCACCACAATTCTCTTGCTTCCTAAAAGTGACACAATATTGATGGGTAGAATGGCCTAAGATCAGGAAACATTTTATACTTAGTAAAACCTATAAGAGACTTGGTTTTTAAGAATATTTTTAAGTCATCCCCTGATGGATCCTGCGACTCATTCTTTAACACACATTTGCCCCTTTGCTGAGCCCTGTCAACTTAACTAGTCCTTGGCACATGCAATGTATTTACACAAGTCAGGGATTAGTAATTTAGTTGAGTGGCTTGCTTTCCTTCATGAATGAATGGTGGAAGAAACAAGATTAGCCAAGTAAATGTTCCTATTCCAAATGTGATTGAGAGTGCAAAGCTCAGATTGGCTTTCCCATCTCGCTGAAGGATCACAGAGATGTACAGAAACACTGTCGGTTTGTCATTACGAATACACACGTGCCAGGATATAGAGTCTGGCAGGATTGAAGAGCAAGTGCCCTCTCTCTGAATCCCAGGGAGTTTACAGACTTAAATCACAGACTCTTGACATCAAGCAAATGGAGTTTCTGAGGCAGAACAATAATTTGGAACCAAAGGTATTTGAGAATGCCAGTGATTAAGAAAAATTATTTTCTCAAGTTCACCATAGCAAAGCAACTCACACAAGTGCAGTTAGGCCAGGGCATGCTTTCCCTGCTCCTAGCTACCTGGATCATTTTGTTGCTGTTGCTGTTGCTGTTGCTGTTGTTGTTATTGTTGGAAAGGAGGCTTCTGGTCAACAAGGTTTAATATTATACCTAGCCTATGAGAGAACAGGAAGTCTCTGATGGACAGTCATGGAGGAGTGATACATGTATAGACTTTGTATCAGAAGTCTATATAAAGATGGGTCAGATTCAGCTCTGAGTAGGGTGGAGTCATGTTTATTTAAGAAGTGGAGCTGCTGTACTTTTTAGGGGAGAAACTCTATTTGAGTCTCTTCTCAACTCTTTTTGCTCTGAAATTAGAAAACATGAAAATATAATTGATTCTATAATAGTTGATGAAACCATTGTGCTGTCAATGAAGAGAAAGCCTCTTCCTGAGAGTGAGGTGGCCAGAGACTATCAGAACGGCGCCTCAGTCTTGACAGAGTGGAGCTTAAAGGAAGCACATGCCATACTTACTGGCATTCACTATTTGGAGCTCCCAGCAGAGTTGCCTGTGGTCTTCATAGCTGACTATTTTAACTGAAATGTAAGTCCTTAAAATCAGGGGCCAGGACAAGAGAAACATCCAGAGAGAGGAAAGGGTACCTGAGCAAGTCACTGCATTTCACCATTTGGAAAGCCAGGAGGATTAGACCGCAGGAAGGACTACAAGACATACAAGCACAGGACAAAAAGAGAAAAAAGAAATGAATAGACCTTTTAGCATATCTGTACTAATGACTGCTTTTGATTACCCATTGTTATGGTTTATATATGCTCAGCACAGGGAGGGATCCTATTAGAAGGTGCAGTCCTTTTGGAGTAGGTGTGGTCTTGTTGGAGTAGGTGTGCCATTGTGGGTGTGGTCTTTAAGACCCTCATCCTAGCTGCCTGGACGTCATTCTCACACTAGCAGCTTTCAGATGAAGATGTAGAACTCTCAGCTCTGCCTGCATCATGCCTGCTTAGATGCTGCCACACTCCCACTTTGATGATAATGGACAGAACCCCTGAACCTGTAAGGCAGCCCCAATAAAATGTTATCCTTTATAAGACTTGCCTTGGTCATGGTGTCTGTTCACAAGAGTAAAACCCTACCTAAGATAGAAGTTGGTACTAGGGACTAGGGTATTCCTGTCATAGCCAGACTATGTTTTGGGGAGGACTATGGATGGACTTTGGAACTTTGAGCTAGAAGAGCCACTGGGATGTTAAGAACTCTGTGGAATATTCTGTAGTAGCTTGGAAGATAATGTTGAGAACAGTGCAAATGATAGAGGCCTGGCTTATGAAATTTCAGAGGGAAGATTAAAGACTTGTATCAGGGCCATTGCTGTTTTGATTGTGAAGATTCTGTGGTTTTGGTTAGCGGGGGCTGAAGAATCAGCTGTGATTAACAAGATACCAGAACTACTAAAACAAAACCTTTGCATTACTGGGATGATTGATGCTGGTTAGCTGGTGCTAAGAAATTAGCAGTGATTAAGAAGAGAACAAGCATTACTGAGATGAAATCTTCTGGGAAGTGGTTTCTGAGAACACAGAGATGTGTTCCAGATATAGCCATGGTTGTACCTCCCATTAGCAGCCAGGTTTCGTAATGTACAAGAGTTACTCAGGTGGCACTGGTTTTGAAACATGAAGGGGTAGCAGCTGATGCTTGGCACTGTGAGAGGCCAGGAAAGGTCATTGGGAAGGTACAGTCTCAGTGGTAGTTGAAGGCCCAGGACTGAAGGGGTCGTGCAGAAAAGTTGAGGCATAGCACCCAAGGAGTGTTTTAGAAGCGATTTCTGAAAGTACAGTCCAGTTGCAGCAGAAGACAGCAGTGTTTTTGAGATGCCAGTACCATGAGATGACCACCACCTCTATATCTATTTCTAAAGATATATCTATGGGCAGATCTCAGCTATAGTCAGAGATACCTCTTTTGACAGTGGGCAGTGCTCAAAATGAGGACTCCTAACAAGTCCAAGTTCTGAGAATAAGTGACAACTGAGTGCCTGACTCCACAGAGGACATCCACATCACCCCTCCAAAGCTCAAGCAGCGTAGTAAAGTGGGGAGAGTAGAAGGACTTTGGAAGCTGAAGGATGAGAGGAAGATAGAGGATCACGGTCTTCCTGTTACATAGCATTGCCGTCCTGAACACACAGAATTCCTGTGATTGCCTGCATTGGGAGTGGCCTGATAATTAAAAAAAAAAAAAAAAGACAAGAGGAACATGAGACTAGAAGGGGGATGACAGCATGAAGGAGAGGGTCAGTGAGAGGGGCATAAGATAGGGTTTTGAGGGGTGAATGGAAATGTAATGCCACATTGTATACAAGGAACATACTGCTAAGGAATATTTAAAATCAATTTCTATGAAAATTTACTTTTATTTAGGTGTATGCATATCTGTCTGGTAGGTGTGTGCACATACTTTTTAAGTTGCCACAGAAGCGAAAATACTCATATCCTCTAGAGTTGCAGCTACAGGTGGTTATAAGCCACTCAACATAGGTATTGGGAACTGAATTTGGATCTCCTGGAAGACCAGCAAACATGCTTAACTGATAAACCCCGCTTTTAAATAAATTTTTAAATGTCTAAAAACTTACTAATTCTCAGCCTATCCTCTATGTCTTGATATTTGATTACCCAAAGTATACGCATTTTGCTTATTGTGTGTATTTTTTAAGCATGCATATGGATTTAAAATGGTCTGTTCTCTTGTTTTTAAATTTGCAAAGCTTGCTCTGAACCACACTGTGAGCTCAATGATGTAACCGTTGTTCCCCCAGTCACACTTGTTATCACAGCTTCCAATGTCCCTGCGTGGTAGTGAGCAGCTGTGGTCTCAGCACCCTCAGGGTTGGAGGTATATTTGTTTATAAGGTGGGCTGTGGAATATAATATACAGGGAAATCTCAAGATCAAAAAAACTATTCTTGGAGTGTGATGTGGCCTCGGGCAAGTTACCATGGCGTGCCTGAGCTTCAGCTTCCATCTCTAAACCAGATTCTTAATCTTCTCAGGACAGTGGTGCTCTGTCTAGTGAGGGTGGGGATGTCCTAATATCTAAGCTATCTTATATTATACCCACCAGCTACATGCTGATATCAAACGCTTCAAATGTCTCTGGTGTAACAAAGGACCTGAGTTTTCAACTTTTAATTATATTTAATTTTAATTAATTTTGGTCTCAATTCCAGCATCCAATTAAGAAAGTGGAAATCTACTCTGACCTCCTGTTTTACAGATTAGTCAACTGGGGTCTAAGAGACAGAGGTGCCCCTCAAGGCCCCACACTTGCTCTCTGGCAGCAACGAGTAACAAGAATTCCAACCATAATTTTTTAATAGGATGAATTTCTAGTTATTGTTGAATGATGTTCCCATTTACATCAAATTATGCTTCACAATGGAGCAGGAAGTTGCCTGTGTCAATTAAATGGAGAAATAAAGGAGTCAGCAGATTCCTTTGCACAGAGACTAGATGGGGCCTAGTGACTAGAGACTGTAAATGGGGGACAGATAAGAAACTTAAGGACATGTGGATTGAAGGAAAATTTCGGTGAAAAAATGTTTTTGGGTCCTGGGACTTTGACACTAAGATATAAGGGGTCTTGGGGGTCACTCAATTATATTTTTCCTTTTGACTCTGAGGAAAATTAAGACTAATTGGCCACTACATCCTTTCCATTGAACTCTTCCTCCTTCAGTGCTGTGTTCATAACCTAATTTCTCTTTCAGAATGGCATTTTCTGTGCCATTTTATTATTGTACTGAGCATATCTTTTAAAAATGCCTTTTAGACATGTTATAGCTTAGTCAGGATGCCCACTTCACCTAAGGCTGCATCTGATAACCAGATCCCAGTGATGTCACTCACTCAAGATACCCAGATACAGTCCTAAAACCCCATGATGCCCACTGGGCAGTATCTAAGCAAAGACCAAGAACAACACTCTGTTTTGCACATCTCTAGAGATGCCACCTTGATCTGTTCTGTAGCTAGAGAGTATCCCCCGGGATCCTGACCCCCAAATCAGAGACTTCTATTAGAGACTGCACCTGACCTTCAGCTAAGGAACGCAGGCAGCACAGGTGAGCAGCCTTGGGGGAGTAGGATTAGGACCATAGGTAAGAATCTAGAGTGTGAACTTTATGTGATGGCACTCAGCATAATAAATATAACTTTTCAATAATTATAAAAGCAAATGTTTCAACTGTAGAAAAATCTTAAAAATCTTTACAAATGAGAAAGATGAAATCACTTGTATCCCTTCTACTTACATATAAATAATTTTTAATGCTCGGTAGATATTTTCCTACTACTTTATAGACAGGGTAAGGTCATTTACATAAAGTGGGAACCAGTATGTTTGATAATTTGACCTATTTTTTTCTCTCATCATGAACATTTGGGGGTTAGGGAATGGATCAGATATAATTTTAAAGTCTGGCTCTGCCTTAACTAGTTGTGTGATGTTGAGCACATCTGGGTTTTGGTCTTTGTGATCTACAGCTCCCAGTGATATAAAATGATACCTGTTTCACAGAAGGGCCAGTTCTAGGGCATCCAATGAAGCCAGTAACTCGAGGAGAGTATGACTGGTGGAGAAAGAGTTTTATTGATGGAGAAGGCAGGTGGAGTGGAGGCCCTTTACTGATACCATCTTGCCAGCCATCACAGACACAAACCCTTATATGGAACCTCTAGAGAGTCTATCTTATCCATAATCAGGAGATCAATTTGAGTAGTAATTAATTCTTGCAGTAATAAGTTCTTTCATTGTGGTTTTGATGTCCACAGCTTGCCACACATTCCTGTTAGCCTACAGAAAGATTTCTGACCAAAAGGTTGTTTGACCTCTGCATTCTTGGTTTTTCCTTATTCTCTTCAGACCAGTTTCAGTTAACTAGCTAATCTCTTGGGTAGTGTATTGTTACCAGAAAATTTTGGGTAATTCCACCAGAATTACTACATGTTAGCAGAGAAATTAGGGAGCACTTCGGAGTTTAGTCTTGTTAATAAAATAATTTAAGATCAGATCAAGAAGAAAGCTCAAGGACAATTTTATTAGAGCTTAAAAGAAAATCCTCAGGGTAGGCAAGCTGTAAATCTTTGCACCTGCCCGGAGGAGAGAAATGGTGAAAAGCAAGGGTGAAGAACATTATTTGTAAGCAGCCACATGGCAGATAAGCAGCAGCATAGTGGGGAGGGCTTCCCAGAAACAGAGGAAAAGCCTGAAGTAGGGGACAAAGCACACATGGGCTTTGGCCAGCTTCTAAATGAAAGAGACCCAGGAGAAAGCTGTGCCTTTCTAACTCAGAACAGCAGAGTCTGTGTTACTACACAGAGAACCATGTTTCTAGAAAGGAAAATGGCATTATCTCATTAAAGGGAGAATTATCCACCCTCACCTCCTTCGTATGACTTCAGGTGACTCAGCCTTCCTGAGGGGTGGTCTCTTTCCCAGGGTGCTTAAAACCAGGTGACTGATTGGCCAACACAATTAACTCTTAAAGGAGACAACAGTGTGTCTCCCTGATAGACTCCATTATTTTGACCAGAAGGAAAATACCTTTCTGTCAGTGAGTCTTCAATATCAGTGTACCTGCATTAGTCAACTTTTTATATAACTGTTACCAAATACTTAGCAAAAACAACTTAAGGGGAGAAACTATTTTGGTCCACAGTTTTCTGTGGCTCGGTCAGGGCAATGGACATGTAAGACAGGCTGATCTTTACTTCCTAGGAGGCAGCTAGCTGAGTGGGAGCAATGACAGATTCATTTCAACTTTGGCCTCTTTCAGTCTCCCTAGGCCCCAAGCTCAATGCACAGTTGTGTGAGTGAACTATATCAGAAACGTAGATGAACACTTTTGGATAGGTTACAGAGTGACTCCACAAGGTTGAAGAGATTTCAAAGAGGCCTGAGCGGGGGTAGTCACTGAAATATAAAGGTGTCTGTGGGGAGGAGCTTATGAAGTAGATAACAAATCAAGTAGGCCTTATTAATAACAGGGACTATGGATAGTCTAGAGTTCTCTGTTAGTGGGCAAATGACAGGTCAATGTGGCCATCACTACCACAGTGTTAACTATGAGGTCTAGGCTCCTCTCCCCAGTCTGGTGTGTCCAGTCTGGTGGGCCTGGTTTTCCTGATATGATTTTACTATGTCCACATGCTCCTGTTATGTTGTCAAAAACCAGGAGCTAACACTGCGATGTTGAAAGGTAAAAAAAAAAAAAA
>JADRCD010056434.1:0-12063 GCA_019843815.1 Montemys delectorum | reverse complement strand
GGCAGGCATGGGGAGGGGGGAGGCAACAGGGGTTTGTTCTTCTTGTTTTTGTTTGTTTGTTTGGTTGGTTGGTTTTTTGGAGGGGAAACTGGGAAAGGAGAAATTTACATGTAAATAAAGAAAATATCTAATAAAAAATAAAATAAAATAAAATAAAAAAAGGTTGAAGAATGAAGAACATTGGAAAGAGCTGTAGTAAGTCATCTCTAGACTTTGACTATTGGCTCTATTTTTTTCCTTCACCACATCAAAACAGAGACTGGGTTTGAGGGTAAACAATGAAAATTACATTGATCCTTATGGTTAGAGAAGTTGGGGGACTTGCTTTCCTTGGATTCAGTATTCACTTTCTATTCCTACCTTCTTCATTAGTATTTCAGTGTGATTTTATCTAAAATTTAGTTTTGGTAAAAAGCAAGAGGACCCAAACATGTCCCTGAGTAAAAAATTCATTAACATATTTTCTTGCTGGTTAAAAAATATATTGTTAGGATTATTTGTATGTCATTCATTTTACTTTCAAACCATTTTCCATACAAACCAAACAAATTCCTTGACCAATCTCAGCTCCACCCTCAACTTGATATTCAGTGTCAGGACTGGTGTAGGAAAGGTCCTCACATTAACTTACCATGTATCAGTCAAGTGCTTTAGGAGCTATTTCTTTTGATTTTCCCTGCAAGCCTATCACATAGGTGTCACTTATTCTCTGTCACATTACAGTTCTGAAACTGGTACACAGAAAGGATATATACATCTGTTTTAAGTCACACAGGCTATGAATTACTGCTCTAGGATTTATATTCAGTTTGTATTACTTTTGTATACAATTTCCAATGAAGGTAAACATATGAACATCAACCAATAAAATCACAAACGATTTTTGGTATTTAATAGATGCTTACTAATCATATTGAGGTCACATGAGGGAATGTATAAACCAACGTCAAGACTTGCCAGGCTACTTCCCCCCCCCCCCCCAGGCTGACCTTATTCTGTTTTCACGATCATAAGCATCTCGATTCAGTTTGGTTTCTGGCTTGTGGTCCTTTCTTTTTCCTGCCCCTTTATACTTGGTCCCTGTCATTTCTAGCTTGACCTGCTATAGCCACTTAGACATTGGCTCAACTTCCAAAAGCCTCAAATAGGGCCTTAGCACAGCACCAAGCGTTCATGAAACAAGTGCTAAGCTGGTCTGATTTGGCTGGAAGCTCATCTAAGTCTATCTCTGGTACCCTTAAAGAGGACTTGAGAAATGCTCATAAGTGTTCTCTCTGCTACTGTAAGCTTGTCCTGTGCTGAGGATAACTGTGATGACTGTGCCTTGAAGATATCCTTATGTTCAGGCTAGATACAGAACCGATTGAAGTAGGACAGCTCTGTTATGACCACTGGGAAAGAGTTGACTGGGGAAAATATTGTTTTTGCAAGATGTTTTTTGAGTTTAAGAACAGATATATCTTTGGAAAGTCAATGGAAAATATTTTTATTTCATTTTTTAAGTAATAGAACCAGAAATATTAAAGAAAATGTTTAGGAAGACATACTTCTAATATTTCTTGATGGACCTATATGATAAGCCTGCTCATTTTCTATGATTTATATTGGCTGTTCTTTTTGTTGGTTTTTCACAAATGGAGGACTGAATTGATACTGTTTTTAAATTTTTGAGACTAAAACTTTTAGCATCTTCAAAAATGTTAAGAATTGTTATGTTTCCGGATTATAGATGATTGTGTGGAGCCACATGCCCTTTCCCTCCTCTCCTTTCTCCTTCCAATCTCGAGTTGGTCTGTTTCACAGAATTGGGACACAGGAAAGGGACTCTGAATATCAACATGGAATTAAAAAAGATCCACATAAGGGCATCTGATATAAGATTCTTTCCTTGTTTTGTTTTTCCCCAGTAAGTGAACACATCTCAGAGCTTGTATAACCAGGCTAACAGGATGGAGAAGGAGAACATCCCTAGCTGGAAAAACAGAGATGCTAGTCTATGGCCTCGAAGGAAACTGTCTTCAATGCTTTGGGTGATTCTGGGAGAACACACTGTCTCTATGTAGTTCTATGCATTTGCAGAATGAGAATAATAGTATTAAATGGGATTCAAGCATATAGTACCTGGATTCGGGTAGCAAGACCAAATAACATCCTCCACTAACCAGTGAAGCCAAGTGTGTTGGAGATAGTCTAAGTCTGAGGACTTTATGCATGATATACATAGTTACAAAGGCTGCAGACAAATGTTCAATGTCATTTTAATTGATCTATTAATAGTTATATGTGGTTATAGAGTATAATAGATATCTTGATACCTATTTACATTGTGAACTCATCAAATTAATCTAGTTACCATAGCTATCACTACTTGCTAAGGTGGACCACTTGGAATCAATTCTTTCAACAATTTTGAAATTTGTAGTATATTTACTATAGTTCCCATATGTGCAGTTGATCTTCAGAATTTTGTTCTTTTTTAATTTTTTTTTAATTTTTAAAATTTATTCACTTAACATCCTACTCATTTCCCCTCCTCCTGGCAACCTACTCCCATAACCCTTCCCAAGCCCCTCTCCTTCTTCTCTGAGAAGGTGGAGACCTCCCCCTGGGTATACCCAACATTGGCATTTCAAGTCTCTGCCAGATTAGACACATCCTCACACATCTTCATCCACTGAGGCCAGACAAGGCAGCCCAGCTAGAAGAACATATACCACATACAGGAAACAGCTTTTGGGATAGCCTCCAGTCCAGTTGTTCAGGACATACATGAAGACCAACCTGTATGTCTACTACATATGTGTGGAAAAGCCTAGACTAGCTCATGTATGATTTTTGGTTGATGGTTCAGTCTCTGACAGCCCCAAGGGTCCAGGTTAGGTGACTCTGTTGGTCTTCTTGTGGAGTTCCTATCTCCTTAGGAGCTACAGTCCTTTCTTGATTCTTCCATAAGACTTCCCAAGCTCCATTCAATGTTTGGCTGTGGGTGTCTGTGTCTGTTTGAGTCAGCTGCTGGGTGGAGCCTCTCAGAAGACAACCATGCTAGTCTCCTGTCTGCAAGCATAACAGAGTATCATGAATAGTGTCAGGGATTGATGCTTTCCCATGAGATGGGTTTCAAGTTGGGCCAGTTATTGGTTGGCCATTCCTTCAGTCTCTGCACCATCTCCTGTCCCTATATTTCTTGTAGACAGAATAAATTTGGGGTCCAAAGTTTAGTTGGTAGGTTGGCGTCCCTATTATTCCACAGGGGCTCCTACCTGGCTACAGGAGGTGGCCTCTTCAAGTTCCATATCCCCAATGCTGTGAGTCACAGCTAAGGTCACTCACCCATTGATTCTTGGATGTCTCCCCTATCCAAGGCCTCTGGCACTTCTTGAAGATGGCCCTACATCCCCATCCCCATCAGTTGCATATTTCCATCCATTCTCATGACCTTCTGGCCAACCTTAATATTTCTCCTCATACCTGATCCTTAACCCCACATTCTCCTCCCCATCCTCTCTCCCACCCATTTCTTTCCCTGCATATGTATCCTATGACTATTTCATTCCCCCTCCTAAGTGAGACAGAATTTAGTTCTTTTAACTAAGGCTTTTTACTCCTTGACTGCCTATCCACTTTTTCACCTTCTTTTAGTCTCTCTACTTCTATGAAATCTTTTTTGTTTGTCCGTTTTTCTTCCATATATACATTAGATAATGCAGTGCTTTCTTCACGATCCTGGATTACTTAAAATAATGTTCTCTGTGTTCATCAATGCTGCTATAAATAACAGTATTTTCCTTTATATGAAGGTTGAATAATAGCCTACATATACTTAATGATTCATTTATATATTCATTCATTCATTTAACTTCCATACTGAATGATCAAGTCTGCCATTCCCACAGCTCCATCTGCTAATAAACTACTTCGTCTTACAACATTTTCAAACAACATAGAGCCAATCAACCATGGTAGCATGATTTGTTTTGCCACATGTACATAATTTCATCTTTTCTTCTTTCAGAAGCCACTGTTTACTAAAGAGCAGGTAGATACTTGGCATGAAATCAGTCTTTCTTTAAGATAGCCACTAGCCTATGACAGCTGTACCCAACACGAACATTATTGGGAAATCCAGATCTCATTATGTAGAGTGATCTCTACAGAGTTATTGGGTTCCTAAAATGCAGACCAAAGGAAACACCAACAACCAGAATTTGAAGTGTCACAAGACCCAACTAGTAAAAGACAGCATGATTTGTCTTTTTATTTCAGATGACAATGGACCTACATGTTAGAACATACTACCTTGGCCACACATTTCTCTATAGCTGCTAATGTATAGTTAGACTTCTACTGACTGAGAGAAGACACTCTTTCCTCACAAAGCTCCAGTTATAACTTCTGTAGTGCAGAAGTTTCACTAGAGTCCTTTTGGGAAGTGTGGCCTATTTGACCTCTATCCATTTCCTTATTGTCACCTCTTCCTAGAGGTCAGACTCTAGCCTGTCTAGGACCCTGCTTCAGACAAATCACACTACTTTGTTCCACTTTTCTACTCACTCATCCTATTCTGAACAGCAGCAGTACCTGAAACACATGCCTCTATGTTGTGCTGTATCTCACTGGACAATAATAACACAGGTCAGGATAGAGCCAAAACATATGTTTGCCCATGATGAATTACATTGTACTCAGCCATGCCATGGATAGAAAAGGACTATCTTTTAGTAAAGGTAGAAATGGATGTTCTGAACATCTCTGTCCTGGACAAGAAGATCAAGCAGCAAGGAAGGTTAACAGATTAACATATAAAGCTATGGAAAGCTTAGAGGAAAAAAATCTTATTTTAGCCCAAGTTCAATAAGCTGAGACACATGATGTCATAAAACATCTGTAATTTATCTGAAAGAAATAGGAATAAAGGCTAGCTTTTATTAAGCATTGATTCTAAGCCAGACTATGTTCTACTTGCATGTTTTACTTAATCCTCACACTATCCCTTAAATACGACCTCCACTCATCTTAAAGACAAAACGTTCTTTGGGGGCTTTATCTTGTTTTTGGGTTGGTTTCTTTCCTTCTAGCTGTTGAAGCACAGAGCGCATCTGTGGTGCTCTCATGATTGTATGTCCAGTGAGTGGCAGTGCAGGCATTTCAGTCCTGCACTTTCCTGCTTAAAAACCCACAGTCCTCACTCAGTAGTACCTCACATACTTGGTTTACAGCACACATCTGGCTGTAGTTGAAATGTTTTCTGATTATCTAAGAGGATTTCTTGTGACAGAGCAAAGTGAAAGCCTTTACTTACAGAAGTTGAGGATTTGAGATAGTTGTCTCATTCTTTCTTCTCAGACTCTGCTCTGCATAGAAAGGGAGCCACAGAAGCAGGCTGTGGAAATATCTGCTCATATTGTTGTTTGGATACAATCCTAGGGGCAGTTAGGGCAATGATGTCATTGAGGTTTCAGTGTCTATCTCTTTATCATATTCAAACCATCCAGCTGTCTAACACTGCCTTTTTAGACCCTTGATGTCTGAATACCACTAAGTATGAGACACTGCACATGTTCCAATTCTGATTATCTATCAGCAGGAAGCTCAACTCTACCTATATTAGAGAGAGAGCACAGTAACAGGCAGTGGTATTGCAGGGTATAAAACTTTAAAGTATTGATATATTAAAATGATAATAATTTGTGTATATTTGTTGTACAAACTTCTGTTGCATTGATTTTTATGACATAGCTAAGAAATAGTGAAGTCATGAGAATTTGTACCCATCTAGGTATCCTGTCTTTGGAGACTGTTTTTTTAACCTTTTTAAAAATGTATATGGGTCCTTTGCCTGCATGTATGTCTGTATACTGTATACATGCAGTGCCTATGGAGGCCAGAAGAGGGTGTCAGACCCCCTAGAATTAGAGTAACAAATAGTTGTGTGCTATTATATAGTACTGAGAATTGAACTCAGGTCCATCAGAAGAGCTTCCAGTGCTCTTAACTGTTAAGTGATCTCTCTAGCCCTGAAGATAGTGTCGTGATTTGCTTGCTTTTTTGTTTTGTTTTGTAAGTTGCTGTCTCTTTGTCTTCACAGTTTCCCCTTCTGACCTCTGGTTTAGACTCTTCTCCATAGCCTTCCACTCAGCTATTGCTGTGGGGGGCAGAAGTAGCCCTTGCCATCCCAGGAGCTGACGCTCTGCTTCTGTGAAGACACATTTTGCTCCAGATTCTTCAATCCAATTCAACCCAACCCTGTCTTTGTCTCTTACTCTAGCCACAGTCATGTCATTTGTCCAATGCCTCAGCACCTCCTGTTTCCCTCCAGGCTAGATCACTGCTCAGAAATTGCTGCAAGGACAGGGTAAAACTCAAGGACTCGAACTAGCCTACGTGATAGGGATTTTGAACAAAGTTGACACAGTGACATAGTGACTTCTAAACCTTTCCTTTTCCAGTAGAAACACTAGTACAACCTAGTTCAAAATCTTTCAGTGAAAGTGTTTCCAGGTCCCACTCACTTTTAGTAGTCCTGTTATAACCAGACAACCCTCTAATGTGGAAAGAAGTTAGTTCTTTAACGAGGGCAATTGCTTAATAACCTCCTTCCAGGAATGCCGAGGACTGGGCTGCATTCAAGGGTCTCTGGCAGGCTCTTTGTCATCTAATCGCCTTGGATAGGACATCATCTTCGCTTAGTCTTTCCAGAGACCCTGAAAGCTCAATGTTTTGAGTAAGTTTTGTAGACCAGAAAGGGGATTGCTAATTATTTCTTAGGCCTTCTCTTCCCCAGGACAATAGTTCAGGCTGGATGTTTATTGAGTGATGGAGAAGAAAGGGGAAGTGGGTTGCAGTGGTTTCAGGATGGCCTGTGGGTCACAAGGTCAGGTTTCGAAAAGTTATTGTACAGACCGCTGTTGGTAGCTCTGCTTATTAGAGAGAATTAGATCCTTTGTGTTGTTTGTAAAAGCGAGAAAGTCCCAGCCAGACTCTGGCTTAAGTAAAACTTTTATTGCTGTCAGTCACATGACCCCTCTAGCCTGAGCCCTCTGTGGGAGTCCTTCTTGAAAGGCCAACTACCTTTCCTCATTCCCCGAGCTGTCTGGGTCAACCCAAAACACTTCAGAGAGCAGAGAAATCCCTGCTATGGCTATACAGGTGGTTTCCATGCGATGACATGTTTAGACAGTTCTGAAAACGGAGGGCTGCAAGAACTGCTAACTCTCATCACCCATCATTATAATGCCTTCCTTACTGCTTGCTTTCCTTTTATATATACACTATGAGAACAAGGACCACATTTCTTTTGTTCCCTACCCTGTACCCCAGAGCTTGGCACATAGTAGAAAACAAACATTTGTTTGGTAAAAGCAAATATTGCCTAATACCCCGAGACTGTTGACATCTATGAATTGCAAGTGGTTCCCAGAGAATTTGTGAGATCTGCATCTCTTGATCTACTTATCATGTGATGCATTTTATGTAGCTGAGAAATCCTTTGTAGGCTAGTTATAATTAATCTAGTTTTTGATGAAGACACTGACACCCACAGCTTTTAAGTAATGGTATCTTGAAGAAGGCAGAGCTAGTTAGGATCTGAGTCTGGCATTCTGTTGGCATGTTAGTAGGAATGAGAATGGAGGGGCTTTCCTCTATAGACAGCAGTAAGAAACAGAAATGAGCTAAAATTGTAGTCCTATGGTAGAGCACATACTTAATTCAATCGTAAGCATAGGAGGAAGAAGGCAGAAAGATTAGTTGGAGACTTTTCAAAATCAAATGTATTTTAAAGAAGAAAACCAGTGCCTTCATTCTGTTGAATGAAGTAAACTAAAGGAGTAGCAAACTAAGCAGTGGAGTAAGTACTGGAAGAGTGGAGACAGAGCAGAAGAAGCCTTTGGAGATGTCAGTTCCAAAGAGAGAGAGAGAAGCTTAAAGAGAGAAGGTGGAGGTGGCCCTTGCAACTGGAAGCTGCAGCCCCTTCAGCTATTCTAGAAAGAGATCGGTGTCTTCAATAACTAGTTACATAGAGAAGGCATCAGAGCCTTCAGAATTCCTCAGGTTCCTCCAATTGCAAAGACAGAGGCATCCAATCCCCAGGCAGCTCTCTAACATTTCCAGCAGGAATCAAGTGGACTTTGGGGGAAGCTTCACCATCAGTTCTATCTCCCCAGACACCTTAATGACTACAGCGCTCATCTCCTTAATAACAACTTCAGCGTATCCCATTCTGTTGTAGAGGAAAAGGAGAAAATAAACAAAGAAAATAAGAGAAGGCTAGCAGTCTAAGGAGCTGCAGAGAGCTAATAAAATTGCTCATATTACTTAGTTGATTCTACATATTACACTTACAGTGCTCATTTAGTTCCCAAGTGTCCCATAGGGTATACACTTCAAAACTGTTTTAAAATATTCATTTGCTTTAAATCCAGTTGCCTATATTTCCACCTTGATATGCTATATATTCACATATGAATTTAAATATTCTATTAAAATGAGTTCATTGTCAAATAACATAGATTCCGCCATAGTAATAGCTAACATTTTAGCACTAAGCCTTCATCACAGCTACGTCAAACCCTTGATATCCCCTTCATTTCTTTCCAATTCTGGCACTTGTAACCATAGCAACATACACGGAAACCTTTCAAGCAGAACAGAACTGACAATCACCATAACAGCACAAATACCTGAGCTGAGAAAAGAGAGAGGCAGCCCAAGTAGGTAGCTGTTGAAATTAAAAGCTAATGACAAGAAAACAGCTGGAAACAAGCACCAGTGCACACTGCTGCCTTCTTCAAGCATATGAATGGTATGTAGAGAGTCCAATTTGATTTATGTTTTATTAGTGACGAGGCTGTCATCAATGAATACTTCATTAGGCATCATCTCAACAAACAAGTCGGGTGGAGACTCAAGGAAAAGAAGAGGTGTAGAGGAAAATGCAAGGGCTACACCAGTTTTCCAAGGGTCTGAGCCGTGTTTTCTGCACACCCATGTAGTGAAAGACAGAAAAGTGAACCACACTCACCAAATCCTTTCAAAACATAAACACATGTCCGTAAACTGTGAGGAACTGTCTGCTATTGAGAAAAGACTCCCATTAGCCAATTAGAGTAATTACATGGATTAAGATTTCTTGGTTTTAGTGATTTCTCTCTTTATTTTCTTTTTCTTTTTAATCCCTAATCCTTTCTTACCCAGCAAGGGAAGGGATAAACAGCTGACATCGCCAGGGAATTAAATGAGGGCAAAGTAGGGCATTCTCAGTTTCAGATCCCAATATGTAATTGAAATTTTATGCTTACCTCAACATAACAACATGTGATAATTTCTGCTCAAGGGAAGGCATAAAGGGTCACATTTCCCCCAAGACTTCAATTACAGTAGCTTATATCTTCCCTAAAACAGCTTTTGGTCTCAGAAAATTGCCTGTAATGGTGCAGGTGTTTGTTGAGAGTATCCATCATATTTAGTCGTGAGTAATCCATATTAATTCGCCACCTTCATTAGCAGCAGCCTTTTTTTTTCCAGATGACAATGGAAAAGCAAATAGAATTTCAGACAGATGTGCTGCTTCTCTGTGCATCAGAAAGAAGAAAAGAAAGCTGACATTGACTGGACATGGGGGACATAAGACTCTTAAATATATAGCACATGGGTTTTTGGAATATATTCTGAACTAGATCCACATGTATGGCCTCCTTTGCATTTGGAAGAAGTCTGTCTATACCCGTGCAGCTGCTTATGAGCCTGACTGATGCCTACCAGACTCTTTTCTCAAACCCATGTAAATGATAGGCATTATTACTATTAAGAAAAGTGATCTGCAGTAGTTCTGAAAGATTAGCCAAATGCAGTTCACCCAATTTCAGCATGTAATATTACTTAGCCTTTCAAGAGATCATGATGATAGATAAATAAATGTCTCTGTAGGTGCCTTTATGCACAGGTACATACAACTCTACATTTAGAGGTCATATCACTGGAAGCTACACCTACAATATGGCCTAGAAATACACTAGAAATTAAGGCATATTTTTAATAATTATTTGAAGCAAAAATTTTAACAAGCAGTGTCCAACTCAACTCAATACATAGCCGTACTGGACTCTTGACCCATTCTTGTAAGGGCAGGGCTGGATCTAGACCTAGCTTTCCATAGTTGCCAGTCTCTGTCTCCAAAGCCAGGAAAACCCTTTCTGTAGCTTTGGCCATTTACTGAGGTCAATGCCTTGATGAGGCAGAAGCTGGTTGTCACCTTCTAAACGTCCCCTAAATGAACAGGTCCTGTTGTAAAAATTACCATATTCTGCAAAAGGCTCCATTTAGGTGACAATGACAATAGAGTTAGGTGGCCATTAGTTCTGGCACTTGTAGAGTAGAAATGATCGCTTTACCAACAGTTTATATTCTGTAATAAAAAATGATATCGAAAATCACCTACTCTATTTATTACACTGAATGCATGCGAAAAGAAAGTTCAGATGGAACTTTAATTTCTTGAATGGATTGTATTACTTCTTGATTACTATTTGACTAGTATACTGGCTAGTATAACAGAGGGCAAACTCCTTGACAGGGATTAGAAGAACCTACCAGAGGTTTTTCAATGATTCTAGTCTTTTCTCCTTGCTGCCATAATTAACCCTCACCTTCTATGTTCTAGAAACTCTGTATTTCGGGCAATGTGGTTATCAGTCTTGTTTCCATGGCATATGGAAACATTCTAATGTCCAGTCTGTCCCTCTAACATGGAACTTTTGATTTAATTGATTTTAGTTGAGAACCCAGATTTGTAAATTTTCTATGAAGTCTCCTGTGTGATTTTAAGATGTTGCAAAGAATAAAAGCCACTGAGTTAGGAAATCTCAGCATTCCTTTGTAGAACCGACTTACTCTTTACTGATGTTCATTGAGAGGATTTATTGCCTGTGTGGGTACATTTAAGGGAAAGGGGGTTAGAATATCAAAAGATACAAATGAACACAAATAGACAGAGGAGTTCAGGACTAGTGGTACTATGTGTAGGCTTCATGATACAGATATATCCCCTTATGTGGAATGATTTAGATAGAAAATTATATGGTTCCGAGATTATAATTTGTTTTCCTCTTACTTACATTTCATTAAACTAATATTATACATTTTCCAAATATTTTTGAGCACAAATATACCAAACTTTTTTTTTTTTTTTTAGAGCTGAGGACTGAACCCAGGGCCTTGCGCTTACTAGGCAAATGCTCTACCACTGAACGAAATCCCCAACTCCCAACTATTTTTGAGTAGATATATTTATTCCTGAGACCTGGGGATATGTTCTCTGTATCTTCATTCTACAAAGGCTCAAGGCAACAAAACCAATAACTAATAAGTGTTAATTTTCATGCAACTACAGACATCTTTATATTTATCAAGTGGCAAGTTCACAGTAATAAAGTAGAGACTCTGTTAATGTTCATATCCACTGCTTTTGTAGGGACATGGGATTAAGTGGCTAATTTCTATGAGTTTCGTAGCAAGACAGATGGGATATGTACTACATACAAGACCATTTATGGACATTACAGTAACCCTGCTGGAGCTCTAAAATACACAATGAATGAGAATTTCAGTACTGTGTGTGATAGCACACAACTGTAATTTCAGCACTTGAGAGATTAAGATAAAAAAAAAAAATCACCAATTTGAGGCTAGCCTGTACTAAAAATGAGACCTTGTCTGAAACAAACAAAAAATTTAAATATTTTTACTGCAGGATCTTGGTGATATATTTAGTACACAAAGACCCTCAAAGACCAAATTTTTTACACTTATTGTTTTGCATAATATTTAGATACACAGGTAATTATTTATAACAAAATTGTGATATTTGGTGAACCTAGGTGTAAATTTTCAGGACAAAAAAATTAAAGGCAATTAGACAACCAAAACATTCATTTCATCAACAAATTTGATATCACATTGTACTAATAATCATCAATGGCACAGCAGCAAATTGCAGAGAACACATTCTTAGTTTCACAGTGTTTACATGTCAAGTAGAAAAGACGACAAAAAGGATGTGATTCCAGC
>JADRCD010056422.1:0-13545 GCA_019843815.1 Montemys delectorum | reverse complement strand
ACACACACACACACACACACACACACACACACAGAGAGAGAGAGAGAGAGAGAGAGAGACACTAAAATGTTTGCCCTACTCAAGCTGATTCACATATCTACACTCCACAGTTGCTTTTATGCATGTGAATGTATATGGTAAGAACACTAGAAGACTACACTTAATACTTAGGCTATGACACAGTATAATTAACCAGTCACTGTGCTATGCTGTTCATTTTCTCAATGACACATACTCATTTTGAAACCGAATGTTTGTAAACTTTAAACAAGTTCTTGGCAACTCCTCAATCGCTGGCATATATCCTTAAATTCTGGTTCCATGGGTTCAAGGTTTCAGAGTCCATGTATAGGTGAAAATATAGTATCTGTCTTTCTGTATCTGGATTCTTTCACTTACTATAATATTTTCTCAGATCCATTGTTTGTTGCAGATTGGCATGACTTTCTTTATAAGGCTTAATATTGTATGTAGACAAGCCATGTTTTCTTTCTTTCTTTTTTTTTAAGATATTTTCTTTATTTACATGTAAATTTTCCCAGGTTCCCCTCCAAAAACCAACCAAACAAACAAAAACAACAAGAACAAACCCCTTTTGCCTAAGAAGAAGGAAGACCAAAAGGTGGACATTTCATTCCTTCTTAAAAAGGGGAATCAAACACCCACAGAAGGAGTGGCAGAGATTAACTATGGAGCAGAGACTGAAGGAAGGACAAGCATATAGCTATCTCCTAAGGGGCTCTGACAATACCTGACTAATACAGATGTAGAGGCTCACAGCCATTCATTGAACTGAGTACACTGTCCCCAATGAAGAAGTTAGAGAAAGGTTCTATGGAGCTGAAGGGTTTGCAGCCCCTTAGGACGAACAACAATTACTAACTAGTACCCTCAGAGCCATGTTTTCTTTATAGTCATGTATCAACACTTAGATTGACCCCATTTACTGGTTGTTGTGAATAGTCAAGGAATTACTATGGGAACAAAGATATCTCTTTGAAATATTGATTTCATTCCTTTGACTATATACCCACCATTGGAGATATGGTTCATCTGCTTTAGTACTTTAGGAAATCCCTATCCCATTTTCCATAATAACTATATTAATTTATAATCTCAATAACAGTGGACAAAGTTTCCCTTTCCCTCCACATCTTTATCAGAACTTAGTCTTTCTGATAATATCCATTTTAACTGGAGAATTATAATTTCTCACTATACTTTTGACTTGCATTTCTTTGATGCTCAGGTGACCATAGGAATTTTAAAACTAAAGTGGTATCCAGGAGCAGCACTGATCATAGAGGTCTTTTGAGGAGTTCCAATCCAGAAAATGAATGATTCTTCATCTTGGACATCCTTTTGCTACTCAGAACCAGAGAGACATGGCAATGAGCAGTGTGTTCTGGGGCTGAGTTGGAGTACAAGCTCCAGGCTGCTGCACACTAAGCTGTTGGACCTAATTGGCAATGACACTTCCTCCTAACCCCCCAGCCCTTTCTCACAACTATCACCCCTGCCACATCTCCAGTTCTGGCTCTCTCTACCATCTCCTCACTTTTCTGTTCCTCCATCTTTCCCATCTGTCCCTATCATATTTGTTTGTCATTGGAAACTGCAATGTGACTCAGTATTTTTTTTTTTTGTCCAAACACCTTTACATGCAAATATGTTCATTACAATGAGTCATTGGTTTGCTTCAAGGTTATCTGTTTCTGACAAACCATAAATACTGGACGATCACTGAGACTCATCTTGGATATCCTGCTGTTGCCCAGAATCAGGGTGAGCATGTGGGTAGGCCAAGCATCTTTAGACTGGGTTCTGTGGGAGCTCCAGGCTGTCTTGTACCACCCTGCCCTCTACGTTGGCCACTTTCAGGCTTTCTAGACTCAATCTTTGAGCTTGTAGGCTGCAGGCAGAACCACTGCCCCTCCCCCCAGCAGGAGAAGGAGCTCAGGTTGCAACCACAGAGGCTCTATGCTAGGGAGCAGCCAGGTGGGCCTAAGCCTGGCCCTATTCGATAAGGACATCTTAATCTATAGAGCCAACGCCTACACTCACTCCAGCAGCTCATAGATGGGAGTAGATATTGTGGTGGAATGACTCAAAGCACTGGATCTCAGCCAGGATATTAGTTGAGTTGTTCTGTGCACGCATAGGCCTGTCTTCTGGGGTACTGCACGTGAAGTACATATTTTCATTTTTAATTATGTATATGCATGTACATCTGCAAGTGGGATTGTGTGTGTGTAGGTCAGAAGAGGACACTGTATCCCTGAAACTAGGATTATAGGTGGATGTCAGCCATCTGATAGAGGTGCTGAGAACCAAACTCAGGTCCTCTACAAAGAGCAATAACAGCTCTGGACTGCTGAGCATGTACTTTCTGGTCACTTGTGTGTGCTCCTTCCTTGGAAAAGACTCTATCCATGTCCTCTGGTCATTTTTAAAGTAGATTATTGTAGTTTCCAGCTACTGACATTTAGAAAAATTTTATATATTTTGAACAGACAGTGACAGATATATCATCTTCTATCATGGGTTACTGTTTCCTTTTATTGTTGTCTTTACTGATTTCCATAGTGGCTATGTTGATTTACACCCTAACAATGTATCAGATCCCATAACAATCATTACCACAAATTTTCCTTGTTTTCTTGATATTGTCTTTCTGAATGGGGAGAGATGGAATCTCAACATAGTATTGATTTGCATTTGTCTGATGGATAGAGATGGTGAATATTTCTTTTTCATATCTTTATTGGTAATTAGTATTTATTATTTGAAGAGTAATCATTTGCTCATTGAATTACTTCTTTGGAGATATAGATATAGATATAGATATAGATATAGATATAGATATAGATATAGATGTAGATGTAGATGTAGATGTAGATGTAGATATAGGTATGCTCATATGTTTGATATAGGTACTAAAATATATTTTGACATTATATATCAAAAATTATATATTTATATATTAGTTTCTTGTATATTTTGGATAGCCATCATTTAAAAATAAATAGTTGGCAAAGGTTTTCTCTGATTCTATTTTTTTCCTTTTTTTTTTTTCAGATAAGATTTTGCTGTGTAGCTGAGGGTAGATTTAAAGTCCTGACCTTCTTGCTTTGGTCCTTGAATGCTGGGATTACAGACATAGTAGGATTACATTTGTTCACCACTAGGCCCAACTCCTCAAGCTGTTTTGATTACCACAGTTTTTAAATATATTTTGAAATCTAGATTGACATGCTTCCAGCTTCATTTTGGATATTCAAAGTTGTTTTAGACATCACTGGCCTTCTTTCGTTCTATATACAATTTAGATATATTTTTGTATTTCAATGAAAAAATATCATAGTTTTGATAGAGATTACATTTAATCTATAGATCATCTTTCATCCACTAGAACTCTTTTTTCTAGAATCTGATTCCTACCTTCATGTCTTATTTTGATGTGTTGCCCATCGAATTTAGTAAGAGTTACTTGCTCAAATTGAGTGAGAAGTTATTTAGTGGAGCAAAGGCAGTTTATCAGTGCCTTCCCTGGCTGAAGAAATTGACACTCTTTTACCAACAACTATTCATTGACAAGCGAGTGTCCCTTTGGGAAAGATGAGACCTCATGGATGTCCCATCCATGATGAAATAAATACCAATGGTCTCAATCCTGTGCAGGTCTTGTAAAGGTAACCACAGTATATAAACAGCAATGTGGTTATGTTCTTCTCTCAATTGTTTCCTTTGATGTACAGAAACTCTTCAGATTGTCACATCTGATTTTGCTGTTGATTCTGGTCACTGGGGGCTTATCCAGAAAAATCTTTGTTCATTCCAATGTCTTGGAGCATTTAACCCATTTTCTTCATACAATATCAATTTCACATTTCATATTTAAGTCTTTAATCCATTGTGAGTTCCTTTTTATATATAATGAAAGATCAGGATCTAGTTTCCATCTTCTGAGCATAGGCATATACATTCCTCAGACTTGTTTACTAAACAGAGTATCCTGCTGCCAGTGCATTATTGAAAATTGTTGTCAGCAGTACTGGTACATGGCTACATCTTATCCGTAGAGCTGTACACTCCCTACCTGTGTGCAGTCTGTGTCCCGTTCTCTCCTTCTGGGAATCCAAATACATTTATATGATATATAGTAGTCTTATTTGCTTGAGGTAAACAAATTATTGCCTGAAGGTCAAATCTGGCACGGTTTTGCAGGACCCTCAAGCTAAGAATTGTTTTTTGTTTTTTGGTTTTTTTTGTTTTGTTTTGTTTTTACAATTTTAAAAGAGTATAAAATGAAACAAAACAAAAACAAAGGCAGGCAGGAACAGTGCACAGCAGAGCTTTCACATGGGCTTCAAAATCTGAAATGCTTTGCTTTGCCACAAAGAAGCCGAATTTTTTCTTTCAGAAATTGGAATTTGGGCTGATATTGAGAGCAAAATATGAAGAGGGAATTTGCTGGGCAGGAGGGGAGCCAATGCCAATATGAGTAAAATTATTCCCTTAAAAACTCACTCAACAGTCGGAGGTTCTTCTTTCAAAGGTCAGAGCACCATCCATGTTCTGACCACCTTGGTTTGCCTTCAGCTCTTTCAAATGGTAATGATGTTTATATATTTCTGAGGGTTTGTAATTATTTTCATTCCAGAAATTGACAGACATTTTTTATAAAGTAGAATATAAATTCAGAGACAAAGAGTGAAACTGCATGGTCATAGTCAGTTTGTTCTCCTGGGTATTTTAGCATTAACTGCATCCTACTTTGTTGTTGTTGTTGCTGCTGTTATCTTGTTGACTTAAACTAGAGTTATCTGAGAAGAGGAAGCTCAATTGAGAAAATGCTCCCATTTAGGTTTCAGGGCATTTTTCTCTTCTTCTTCTTCTTCTTCTTCTTTTTTCTTCTTCTTGTTTTCATCAGCAACAACAACAACAAAGTAGGATGCATTTACTTCTTCATTCTTTTTTGAGTTTATTAGATGTTTTCTTTATTTATATGTCATACAATATCTCCTTTCCCAGGTTCCCTCCGAAAAAAGAAAAAAACAAAACAAAACAAAAACAAAAACAAACCCATGTTCCCTCCTCCCATCCCCTGCTCACCACCTACCCTCTCCTGCTTACTGGCCCTGGCATTCCCCTACATTGGGACATCGAGCCTTCACAGGGCCAAGGGCCTCTCCTCCCATTGATGACCAACTTGGCTATCCTCTGCTACATGTGCTGCTGGAGCCATGAGTCCCCCCATGTGTATTCTTTGGTTGGTGGTTTAGTCTCTGTGAGCTCTGAGGGTACTAGTTAGTTCATATTGTTGTTCCTCCTAAGGGGCTGCAAGCCCTTCAGCTCCTTGGGTCCTCTGTCAATCCATGAGCATGAGAGATCTCTCCATTTTCTGAGATCTTCTTCAATTTCTTTCTTGAGAGACTTGAAGTTATTGTCATACAGATCTTCCATTTGTTTGGTTAGAGTTACCCCAAGATATTTTATATTATTTGTAGCTACTATGAAGGGAGTTGTTTCCCTAATTTCTTTCTCATCCTGTTTATCATTTGTATAAAGGAAGGCTACTGATTTATTTGAGTTAATTTTATATCCGGTCACTTTGCCGAAGTTGTTTATCAGCTGGAGAAGTTCTCTGGTAGAATTTTTGGGGTCACTCATGTATACTATCATATCATCTGCAAATAGTGATGCAAATAGTGATTTCTTTTTCGCCAATTTGTATCCCCTTGATCTCTTTTTGTTGTCTTACTATTCTAGGTAGCACTTCGAGTACTATATTGAATGGATATGGGGAGAGTGGTCATATTTGTCTTGTCCCCAATTTTAGTGGGATTGCTTTCAAGTATCTCTCCATCTAATTTGATATTGGCTGTTGGTTTGCAGTAAATTGCTTTTATTATGTTTAGGTATGGGCCTTGAATTCCTGATCTCCCCAAGACCTTTAACATGAAGGGGTTAACATTTTGTTGATTTGTGTGTGTGTGTGGGGGGGTGAATTTCACATCATGCATCCTAGTCCCACTCATCTCCTCATCCCTTCACCCTTGCAACTTCTTCCCTCAAAATAGAAAACACACAAACTAACAAGAAAAAATAAAGCATAGAAAGCAGCTTATCATGAAAGCTATAGTACAGTGTGTCTCACAGTATATCCCTCTGTCCCCACATTTTCACTTACAAATGTTCATTGCAATCAGTTGTTGATCCGGTTCAAGATCTCTGGCTTCTGTGACACCATCAATATTGGATCCTCATCAGGCCTCCACCTGGTTATTCTGCTGTTTCCCCGTGTCATGGAGATCTTGCTGTTTTAGGTCAGCAGGACTACCCCTTTCACGAGTCCCAAACATTCTCATTGATATAGATTTTTGGGATGGACCAACACAGAGCCCTGGATCTGGGCCTGGGTGGTAACTTAGCTTGTCATGGCTCCAGCTTTTGGATCTGCACCATCAGGGTAAGCTCTCCATCCTGCGAGGCTACCTAATGCCACCATCAGCAGGAGGCAGGGTCATTTCTCCTGCTCTCATGCCTTCAGAGCCTGCTCATCTCCACCCAAGGCTCCAAAGCCAGCTCTACTGTGCTGCTAAGTCAAGGTGTGAGGCCCACTTTCCACAGAGCTGCACTCTGTGAGGGTCTGGGACAGCTCTCCTGCTCTCACACCCTAACAGCTGTCTCATTATGCCTTTGCTATCAGGGCCAGTGTCCACTGTGTTACTCAGGCAAGATACATGGCATGCTCTGTCAAGTGCTACAGCCAGTGAGGGGACAGGGCCATCTCTCCTGCTCTCATGCCCTTGGGGAAAGCTTTCCCAACTCAGACCACTGAAAAGATGAGTGGCAGGGCCAGCTCACCCTAACTCTCTCCCTCAGGGCCAGCTCACTTGCAACCCTACCACAAGGGTCAGCTCTGCTGTACCGTCCAGATAAAATGCAGAGCCCTCTCTCCTGAATGCTGTGGCAGGTGAGGGGCAGGAATAGCTCTCCCATGATCCCCAGGATCCTGCCCTGTTTGAGGTCCTTCCCTGACTTCCTTCAGTGATGAAGTGTGGCTCAAGATGTGTGAGATGAAACAAAACATTTTCTCCTTAAGTTGCCTTTGGTCATGGTGTTTGTCTCAGCAATAGAAACTCTAGCTACAATACCTTACCTAATAGCGCAGCAAGAAAACTATCAAATTCATTAGGGATCAAAGTCACATCTAAGAATAGATTTCAGAGAACATATATATCTTATAATATCCTTGAGAAGTGGGCATTCAGACTCTGATTAATTTATAAGATTACTGAGCTTCATAGATTTGACAGTTTTTTTTAATATCATTTTTTTCTAAGTAGTTCTCCCACATTATGGATTGGCTTGTGTGATTAGACTTAAGATTTAGGAATTGCAGAGCTGAGCATCAAAGACAGTTTTTCTCATACCTCTGCTGAGAGTTCGCTTAGTTCCAGCTTTTGGAGAATGGATAGACCTTGCTTTATAACTGAGCCATCTCCTTTTTAAAGAAAGGGTAAGTGGTATCCAGGAATAAATGCTCCTACTTGAAAGCTGTTCTAAGATCTGAGCTAAATCCCTCCAGGTAAACTTTGGAAGGAAGGTGAAATCAGCCTATATTAGATGCTTAGAAAGGGCAACAGACACTCTTCCATGTCGCATTCTTTGATTTTATGGGGGCTGTAATGTTTTCTGACATGAGAGAACAGAAAGGTAGCTACTGACAAAAGCATTCTATAGCAAGCTTATTTAAATATGGCAAATGCACTTCCAAAGGTGTTTTCCAAATCTCACTGATCTTCCTGTGGAGTCAACTGAACATTTATCATTATAACATTATTCAAATGAAAATAATTATTCTGAATATAAGCTAGATATCTTTTAATCACCTGATAGTATAGGAGCTTAAGAACTATCATTATCCAGCATTTCTCTCTACCTATATCAATGCATGTACTCCAGTGGGAAAACACCCATTAAGTAGTAACTTGTAGGCCTTATTTCATGCCATTGCTGGTATTATAATTTTCCAGAAAAATAAAAACTACATCTTAATATTTGTTCTCTAATTTTATTACAAGGTACAAGGAAGTCGTTAGTCACGTAAAGATTTACAACTTGAAAATAAAGTTTGCAGCTGAGGCAATTTATCACCCACCAGAATTTGAGAGAAGAATGCAAACTATTTTCATCTGTGTTAATTGCTGTGCTATCTTCTTCTCACTTCCAGTTATGTGCCTGAAAGCTTTGTTTGTCCACAATCCCTTTCTGCTTTTTGGATCTACAAATAATATATCTTAGAGATGTCTGTGTCTAAGTCTTTCAAGAAATCCAAAGACAAAAGAACGTCTATGATTAAAAAGAAAACTTCTGATTCATATTTTGTGGACAGGAGAGAGTTGATGTAACAATAGTTCCTAGACTTTGAATAGCCTAAATGTACGCTAACTAGGCTAGAACACAGAAAACTTTTGTGCTTATTTCTGTCCTTAATATGAGGAAGGTAAGGAAGGGAGGAGAGATTTATGTCTTGCTACATACTATATCTGAGAAATAAGTGTTAAAACCATGTATCTTGAAATTATTTAACTAAAATTGAACATAGGAGAAAATCATATTTGCTTGAATCTAAGTCCTCTCATGAGTGCTAGCTGGGAAATTCAGGCAAGACTCCACAAATGAAAGAATGTTAGTACATTTCTAGCCATCAAATCACTCTTCCTAGTGCTATCCTAATGCACTGGCTCCTGATCCCACTGTTCTCTCTCAATACAGATACAATTACTTCAACAAAATACAATGAAAACATCTTCTTAAATTTGACTCTGATCAATTTCTCACTGACTTACATCCATTGTGAGAGCCTTACGAGATCTTTTTCAGCCAGTTTCTTTGTATGTAAAGTTCAAGGAGCTGCAGCAGAGAATGTCTCCTGGGGTTCAGGGGCCTCACTCCCCCTGCCTCATTATAATATCTTTAGAGATGCTCTACCAGCTGGACTCATTGACCTTGTCTCCAGATCATACTGCAGCAAACAGGAAGGGAGGCTGTGTTGGAGGACCATGCAGTTTACTTCCAAGCTTCTTTAACTTGACAAAAATTGTTACTTCTTGTGCAACACCTGTGTAATTGATGCCCAAAGATTGACTGAGAGGCCTGGTTACTGCTCACATGCATACTGATTCAAAGTTCTATTCCTCAGAGAAATGTTTACAGAGATTTACTATGAACTATCAGAACTCCATTAACACATCATCGGTGACAGCTAAACTCTCTATACTTGTAAATACCACTCCCCCTCAAATACTCATGATCCTCTGAGTCCTGTTGAACATTATCCAAATGCCCTAATTTATACTGATCGTGTTGGAAATATGCTAAGTACTCTACTGTACTTAGAGGAAGTGCACTCCTATCTAGCCACACACACACATACACACACACACACACCACCACCACCACCACCACCACCACCACCACCACCAGCACCATCATCATCATCATCATCATCATCATCATCATCATCATCATCACCACCACCACCACCACCACCACCACCACCACCACCATCCTTGCATTGCAGGATTTAAGAGAGACCAGATATCTATTTCCTCCTTTGTAAAAATGAAAAAGTTTCTTTATTTGAAATCCAACTATGTGGCTATGGTGCAGCCTTCCTTCATAAAAAGAATGTTGATTTCAGCCATTTTAATGACTGACTTTAGCAGATGGCCTTCTGATATGTGTCACTCATAGACTGTCTGCCACTGAAAATAGACAGGGATGAGCAGTAAACATACCTTAGTATTATGTTGAAGGCATTTAGTTTATATTGCTTTCAGTCAGATATATAAACAAAAATACTCAGTATCACAATTTGGAAAACAACCCAATGCCTTCACAACAAGGAACTGGGATTAAGTGTACAGAAGGATAAAAAGGACTCCTATGAAGACAGGACACATGAAGCCTAAGGAGAAAATTCATACAACTTCCTCCAAGACAGCACTGCACATAGATTCTTAAACATTATACATACATGTATGCTGTGATATCACCATGGCTTCACCCTGGGTAGAAAGGTTGTGGTTGTGGTCGACATTTTTTTATCAATCAACAACTATAAACATGTAGGGGAACAACCTGGGCTGTATTCAGCTGGTTTTGCAGATCTGGATCCCACAGAGCAAATCTTGGCTGCAGGTCTTATATGTGATGCTTGTCAAATGCTGAGCTGTCTAGGAGTTGGTCAGCTGTTTGATTACTGGTTAGTCGTCTAGTCCTGGTTACATTGTCTGCTGCGATGCGGTCTGGTATCATTCACTGGAATAGCTGTGGGCTCATTTATACTATGGCAACGTTCCAGACCTATCAAGTCTGCGAGGCTGAATTCAAAGGTGCTTTTCAAGCCACAGTTACTTCTTTGATTTAAAAAGTAGATATTAAGAGTTGCATGCAGGGTATTTTCATAAATATTCATCATTCTGCCTTGCTGATATTAGGTCCAATGACCCTCTCTTGTCTCCCCTCACCCTTCCACTGGTTTTTTCCCTCTGCACAAAGAGAGAGAGGGGGAGGGGAGAGAGAGAGACAGACAGAGAGAGAGAGAGAGAGAGAGAGAGAGAGAGAGAGAGAGCATGTGTGTATTCTGCATACGGTTGAAAACATGCAATATTTGTCTTTTTTTCTTTTTGCTTTATCTTTTTCTGCCCCCTCACCTATTATGTCCCTCTCTCCCCTAAAATAGCTCTACTTGTACTTTAATGTCAGATAGAGAAAGACATAGATTCTCTGTGCAATAATTCAGCAAAGCACTTTCATTTCCAAAACTTGAACACATCTGCCTAGTATACACGTCTCTCCTTTCTCTTTCCTCCAGCTCTAGACAACTGCCATCCTACATGTTTTATTTATTTAGATACTTCATGTAAGTGAAGTCAAAATGTATTTGCCTGTTTGTTATTAGCTTATTTCATGTAGTGTAGCAGTGTGTGCATGCTATCGTATGTGGCGGGATTTATTTCATTTTTAAAGCTTGATAATGCTCCATTTCATATATGTGCCACATTATCTTTACCTGCTCATCTGTGGGTGAACAATCAGACACCTTTGCTTTTGGCTCCTGTGACTCTCCCAAGGTGCCTTTGAGACCCTGCTTTCATGCTCTGTTGAGTGTATACCCAGAGACAACATTGTTTTATCATAAATTTAAATTTAAAGGAATCTCTATATTGTTTTCCACAGTAGCTACAACATTTTCAAACTCAGTAGCAGTATATCAGGGTTCTCTATTGGATGTATCCTTGCCAATACTCCCTTCTCTTTTCCTCTCTCCTACTCTACTATATGTGTAATCCTAGGAATGAAGCCTGGGGCTTCATGTGCCAATTGGCTCTGAACCTATGAGCCAATTTTTTTAGTTCCTACTTTGTTTTGTTTTCATTAATTTATTCATTTCCTATCACATTCTCAGATTCTCAGCCCCTTCCCTCCTCTCTGACTAGTCCTACCCTATCATCCCCCTTTTCCCCATTCCCATCTCCCTTTCTTCTCAGAGAAGTGGAAGCTCCCACCTCCCACCCCATGTGTCTCAACTTGCTCCAACACATCAAGTCTCATCAGGATTTAGGGCATCTTCTCACAATGAGGCCAGACAAGGCAGCCAGCTAGGGGAAAGGATCTACAGGCAGGGAACCAAGTCAGAGATAGCCCTTACTCCAATTGTTAGGTGACACACAAAGCTACTTTCAGACTGAAGAAGCTACTAAGGATGATAATAAACTGATGAATCAAAAAAAAAAAAAGTTGCTGAAATAGACATGCACCAATTTAACATGGCACATACACAGGGACAACACCACTGTAAACCAAGGCCCCTCTGCCTTTGGTGGATCAATGAGCTTGAGTGATATGAAGGAACATGGCAGAGGATTAAGAAAATGATAATTGAGCTATGAAGTGGCGGCATTCTGTACCTTAAGCCTCGGGTAGAATGCATGATGATCTCATACACAATATCTTGGTCTAGGCATGGCAAATCATTGTCCTCTTAGGGATTTTGGTATTTAGAAGGAAGCTTAATTTTTTAATTAAGCTTATGGTTTTTAACTGGCCACCTCAGAAGAGGTAACTTGCTAAGTCACCAATAATTTTCTAGTGTTGGCTTTGAGAATGTTTTGTAAGTATTTCATGTTGTGATTTAGTGTGAAAATAATGCTAAGTTAAAAAAAAAAAATCCCACTGACTACTCTTCCAGAGGTCTTGAGTTCAATACCCAGCAACCACACAGTGGCTCACAACCATCTGTAATGGGATCTGACGCCCTCTTCTGATGTGTCTAAAAACAGCTACAGTGTACTCATATAAATATAGTAAATAAATCTTAAAAAAAAAAATCTCCTTTTGATCCAGTGTTCCCCTCTCTTTAAAAAAAAAAAAAAAAAGTATCGGAATGAGATTGCAACTTGAAAAGCCTCCTGTCAAAAGTTTAAGGTTACAGACTTTAGTTGTATGTATCTGTGGGGTAGGTTGCCAAAAGGGTGAACTGCTGACAGCAGCAGCAAATTTGCCCTGGCCCTGGAGAAATAATGGTACAGAAGAGCACTCAAACCTATTAACTGGGGTTGCAAATCCTGATTGGGATTTCCTTGGATGATAAATTAATATGATCATCACATGATTAGATAAGTGTTCACATTTCTTCTGAAGAAGCAAATGTAAATTGCACATAGACGATACTTAGGAGACTGTAATGCTGGGTTCAATGTGCAAATCATATATTATAATACTTTTCTTCTCTTGAACTCTTTGCTTAGTCCTAGATAGTATGTGTGTCAAAGTCCCAAGCTTGGTCTAATTCCTCTACAAATCTCTTCCCATAAGGTCCTGGCCTTACCTTAATATCAGCTCATTTCTGTGCTTTTTCCTTTCTTCTGCTAGGATTTCATTTCTTTATATTCTAATAGCTGAAATGACGTTTTGAACCATTGTGCAGTTCTCTTCTGATTTTATCCACTTTTCTTCAATCTGATAAGTACACTCTATGACTACCTTATTATCTTCCAACTGTAAATTCTCTTATTTGCAGTTGTTTCCTAGAGTTTTCACTCTAAGGCTCAGCTCCTGTATTTTGCTTTGGCAACAGTACTGTTATTACGGTATCCATCTACCTACAGTATTAATATGACCCAACACTTTGCCTTCTGGACTTATTTTCTCTAAGACAAGTCCATCCAAGTATTCACTCTTGCCTCCTGCTTTTTGCTCCACAGTGATTATTGTCACCCCAAATCAGTTTCCTATTTCTTTTCTAGAAAGATTAGCTCTTTTATTTTAGCCACAAGGTCCTATATTGCATTATTATGCAGTCATTCTCTTCTTCAGTCTGCCTCCCACTTCTAGCCAGTTGTTATGGATCAAAGTATTCTATTATCTTCTGGTGCTGCTTTAACCTCTTTCTCCCCCTATTTCAGACTATATCAAGCAATACACCCCTTAAGGAGATTTTTCTGTCTATTGTTCCAAAATAAGAATGAG
>JADRCD010056388.1:0-12476 GCA_019843815.1 Montemys delectorum | reverse complement strand
GTCTCCTGTCTACTACCTATCAACACTGAAGACCAAGTCCTTCTATCCCCTCCAGGTCATCTTTCCTCTCCTCTCTCTCTCAAACAGCAGGGCCCTTTTAAAGTAATTCTTGTGACCCCTACAGCTGCTAAACTCATTGGGTCCATCTGTCTCACCTCAAACCTTTCATTCCTCCACCTAAAAATGACTCTTCTTCATACACATCAATCTTAACAGGACCGTACTCTATTAAGCTCCAGAGGACAAAGAGGCCGTCTACCTTATCCCCAATCCCAGAAAATGAGACTCCACTCTGGCAGCAGAGCTCGACCTTACTGGACTAAACATGGGTTTCTTATCCTCTCCCTGTTGTTCATTCCCATCCAGGGTAGCCCCTATATCTGGAGATTCGAGGTTCAAGAAACCCCCAGGGATAACAAACAGTCTGTCCAAATAGGGTCGGGAAACTGTTCCATAGCCAGATGCCAGAAACCAATCCAAATTGCCATCATCCCAGTATCGGTAATCCCATCAAAATATTATGATCTCTATACTTGCTTTCTCTTTGACCAGACAGAAGATTACTGTAGAAAATGGCCTGACAAATATGGAGGGCTGCCAATTTGGCCTTGTCAAATACATATGCTAGGATCACGGATCAATCATTTCTTCTACCAACATTGTAAGACACTCTTTTTCCACATCCAAGACCCGTGGGATTCCAGGTGGGAGACAGGAGTCTTCGGTAAGCTCTATCATAAAAATCAGCCCGGTACCTCATTAAGTACCATCCATATTCAAAGAAAATATGTCTCAATTGTCCAACCCCTAGATATAGAAAAGGTTGGGGAGATAATCAAACACTCCTCTGAGGTCCTAACTTCCTTAACATCACCCCTCATAAATGGCACTAACTTATCATTTCGCCCTTTACCCCCTGGAACTAACTCAAAATCGTCACTTACAGCGTCTCCAGTGATACTGCCAAGTAACGTTACCTCACCCTTTGTCAGCTGCCCTGGCTCCAGTGTCACCATCACTCCATATCTCACCTCTGTCCCTTTTTTTGGTGTGGCAACCTGTTTTAAGGCCTGTGGGCCACATTCAGTAGGAATGCTGAGCTCCCTAGACTGTAATAGGACCATAACCCTTGATATATCATCTCTGCTACAATGCCCTACAATCCAAAACACATCGATTCTTTGTGGCACTCAGGCATATCATTGCCTACCTGCTAGCTGGTCAGGAGTTTGCACATTAGTGCTTCTTTTCCCTGAACTGGGAGTAATCCAGGGAACTGAGCCCCTGCCAATCCCAGTTATAGATATGATAGCTGCCCAACATAAGAGGGCAGTTCAAGTTGTACCACTCTTGGTCACTACAGGAATAGCCATAATCCTGTGTTGGTAATCCAACACAGTAATCCAGGTGTTGGTACTGGAGTTGCCGGGATAACAACTTCCATGATCCTATATAATACATTCACTTCCCAGTTCCAAAGTGATTTTCAAAAAATGTCTGAAACTGTGCTTACTATCCAAAAACAGATTGATTCTTTGGCAGCTGTGGTGCTTCAAAACAGATGAGGACTAGATATCCTGACAGCTAAAGAAGGTGGTCTTTGCCTGTTCCTCCAAGAAGAATGCTGCTTCTGTGTTAACCAATCCGGGATAGTAGGAAATAAAATCCAGGAGCTACAGTCAGACATAAAAAGTTTCAGAGACCGTGAGACCTCCAGTTCTGAGATTTTCGAAAACCCCATATGGAAGTGGATACTCCAGTTCATAACTCCTCTCCTAGTCATCTTCCTAGTGTTATTATTTGCTCCCTGCCTCATTAATCTTGTTTCTACATTTCTTCAAGGAGAAATGCAAAAAATTTCTAACCAAATTATCAATCAGCTTCTGTTACAGGATTACCAGCCACTGCCCACAGACAAGCCATTGTCCATAAAGAGACCTGATGCAAACATTCACCAAGTGGATCCCGATGGTGAAAGCCAGCTACCCCCATTGACAACGCCCCTAGACAACAGGAAGTAACTTAAGAGACACGATGCCCTAGTCCCCTTTTCACCATCGGCTTCCCCCTCCCTTTTTCTTTCCCTCTCTGTATAATATCAAAAAGGGAGGTATGTTAGCATCACCGAGTGCCTGCACCTATAAATAGTTGGGACCACAAACCTATTACTATGGGCAACGGGCCCCATATTCCCAAAATCCCTAGGGCTTCCCAACTTCATCTGGGCGATACATAAGTCACCACTTGTATAAAAAAGAGGAGCATTCCTTTCTCTTTCTCTTTCCCCCTTCTCTCTTTCTGCGCCACCTTCCCCCCCCTCCCCTCTCTCTCAAACCTTCTACACATGGTATTGTTTGGACCTGGTGTGTGGTATTTTCAAGGCAGTCGCCTCTCTTACTATCAATACCTTCAGTCTCTGTTCTACACTTTGTCTCTGTAACTTCTTCCATGGGTATTTTGTTGCTTCTTATAGAAGTAAAGAAGTATCCACACCTTGGTGTTCCTTCTTGAGTTTCTTGTGGTTTGTGGATTATATTTTGGGTATACAAGCTTCTAGGCCAATATCCACTTATCAAAGTGTGCATACCATGTGTGCTCTTTTGTGATTGGGTTACCTCACTCAGGATGATATTCTCCAGATCCATCCATTTCCCTAAGAGTTTCATAAATTCACTGTTTTTAATAGCTGAGTAGTACAAATGTTCCACAATTTCTGTATCCATACTTCATTTGAGGGACATCTGGATTATTTCCAGCTTCTGCCTATTATAAATAAGGCTGCTATGAACATGGTGGAGCATGTGTCTTTATTACATGTTGGAGCATCTTTGGGGTATATGCCCAGGAGTAGGATAGCTGACTCACTTTTCTAAACTCCCAAGAAGATGATGCCATTCACCTGGACAGGAACAATGACACCTGCTACCAACAGGAAAGAAAAAAAATTGTTGTAGAAAAATTGGAAAATAAAATTAAAATCAACATAAGCATGTAAGCTAACAAAATATTCCCTTGCTATGCTTCACTCTCACTCTACAGGAGAACTCTCTTTTCCAGGGATCCCTTTAGCTATCACCTACACTGATCCTGTAAGAGAATTGTACTTTATACTGTAATCAACTCTGTGTTTTCTACTACATTCTCTCTCACCATAATTCATTCTGTGGATTATCCAAGAACCTGAAAAGGGCAGAGCAAGATGCTGGTAATAAAAAATGCAAACAGTTCTTTCTGATTCCTCAGCCTACACTCATAACTGCCATGCATATTGCTTCTCAACAAAAGGGTCGACTGTTCAGGATTGACTTGGAGGCCAGAGTTAGAACTTCTTAACCCTGGAAATGAAAGGCTTTGTGTGTAAGAACTAATACTTAGTTTTAGATTTTTTTACCAGGCTGTCAGAAGTAAAAGGGAGAATCATTTTGGCTATTCACTAGAAGAGGTTGTTTTACAGCTATGAGAACAAAGGATAAAAATTACAATCAAGCAGATACTGCCTAAATTCAGAAAGCAAAAGCAAAGCAAAAGCCAACTAATGTCTTTTCAATGGACAAGCCTACCAAAAGAAGTCAAAGCTTAAAAAGATAAAACAACACTTCATTAAAGATATTAAAAGCAATTTAAGCCACTTTTCTTTCTTTTGAGGATCTCAGTAATCAAGATTTTCTCTTCAATTGAGATTCTTGCTATTGGGTTTTGGGTAAAAAGTGGCCAAAACAAAGTGACATTCTTGAATACTTCCTTGACATAGTTGTTACAAACTTCATTTCACAGCACCTGTAGTTCTCTATACTACTTCAAGCTGCTAAGTTTTCCAGCATGGATGGGGAAGGGACACCACTCAGGTCAGAGGAGGAGTTATTGTAGTTGATTAAAGGGGAGTGGTTGCTAATAGGTTGATCACTCCCAGGGGGCTGGACAGGGGCCTATGTGCATATGGACAACACAAATTAGACTTAAGGTGTTAATCTCTCTCTCTCTCTCTCTCTCTCTCTCTCTCTCTCTCTCTCTCTCTCTCTCTCTCTCACACACACACACACACACACACACAAACATACACAAACCACTGAAATTTAAAAAAGAAAGAATGAATCCATTCTGTTTAATCAGTAGGATGTGGTTTTTAATACAAACAATTAATGCCAATGATTTGGATCAATGTACCACTTTCACATGCATTTCTATTAATTATGTAATCTCAGTATGGAATAAATATGAACTCCTTGTGTTACTTTCATATTTTTTCTGTAATTATAAAATTAATTTCCATGCCCCTAAAAAGGATCTTTGGGGCATAAAAATCATATTAAGTCTAGCTCCAGTCTTTAAGGTACTTAATCTTGTAGGAATTTGAGGTTTTACTCTCAGTTGGAGATGGACACATTTTCCTATCCTTGCCTCAAGAAAGGGATGTGATATTAAGTAATGGATTGTGTATGCAGTTAAGTAGCTCAGGGCCATATGCATATGTTTTTTTGTCCTAGAGCAAGGTGGTTGAGACAAGAAGAGGGAATAGTGATGAAAATATTTTGTGTTTGTCCTCCCGTACATCAACATACCAAGAATGCTTAAACTGATTACCACATGCAAGTATGAGGTGCGGGGGGGGGAGGGGGAGGCAGAAGCTCTAGAATATATTGAGAACTTAAAGTGCTTGCTAACAATCTGGGACTCCCAGCCTCAGACATCAGTTATCTTGGGCATCTAAGTTGACCCAGAAAATTTTTGATTAGGAATAAAGGGTAACAGCTTTAGAACAGTCACTATACTTATGCCCTAATCTGCACAGAAAGTCACTTTTGTTATCAATTTTCATGAATAGGTCTGGCTGCTTTTCTTAAAGATTGTGAACATTACAATGAAACCAAGCATTTTGCTTTTAAGTTCTGTTGAAAGGCTTTCATACTCAAAATGAATCTTTTCTAAAGGGAAACAACTCACCTATTCAGGTTTAAAGATGGACTCCAGAAAGAAGGTCAAGAAAACTCCCATGTTTCCAAAGTGATTTCAAAGATGGCGATTTCTTTTTGGTTGTCCTGAAAATACATAACTCCTCCCACAGGTAAATGCTTCCCAATAATGGGAAAGTCTTCACAGAGGAATGGAAGAGATTTTGAATAAAATACAAATGGATAAAAGAGAACAAAGTAGGACAGTGGATGTTATTTTAGCAGAGATGACAGCAGAAGTGAGACTATTTTGTTGACTGGCAGATACAAGTAAGATGGACATATGGAGAAACAAACTATCCACCATATTCTGTTGTATTTCTTTGTATGACTCCAAAGCAGATGAAAGATTAAAGAGACTGGTTTGAGTAACTATAGTAAGTGTTTGTCTTACATTTCCCAGAGAAGCCCTGACTGAATGGAATGATCAGATAGTTTTACAGTGCTCTGTATACAACCCTTTTATTGAGCAGGTAGGTAATTTTTATGCTGCTGCCCAAATGATTGATAACTTGCTTCCGGGGTATGGGGAGGATGAGCAGACACAGAGACGGCACTGCACCAATACTGTAGATCATTTGTGTAGATGTGGAAAGCAGAAACTTGAGAGCATGCAATTTGCCAATAAAACAAATGAATTGATAGACATTTTGAGGTTGACTCCAAGAAAGGAGAATGAAAATAGGATGCTCATAAAATTCTTATCTAAATATATTACAGGATTTTTTAGAAAGGTACCTTATAACTAAAAGAAATAAAAAGTTATTTGCCAAGCTAGGCACTTGGGCTTTAGCAGAGAGAAGCAAGCAAAAGAAGATTCAACAAATTCTGGTCTTGGAAAGTAAATGTATCAAGACTTATAATGTAAATTTTAGGTAACCTATAAAACCTGTGTTTACTCAGAGATGTCCTGCCTAAGAAAATGTTTAAACATCAAACCTGTTCCTAGAAAATTTTATTAAGAATGTTCTTTGCAGAAATATTTGTGAACACTACAGAAAGCTACCTGTAGAAGGGTCACTTTTACCTTGTAATAGCAAAAGTATAGAAACAACTGAAATGTCCATAAACAAATAAATGTATAAAATTATTATGAAAAATCATTCAATGACATACCTGTAAATATTTACAAAATAATGACAAAATATTGCTAATATATAATGAAATGCATGCTATATTACATGGTATATGTATAAAATTGTATTATCCACTGTATCTGTGATGAAAGCAATTAATACCATAATATATGTATCATGTTTTGCATGTATGTGTGTGTGTGAGAGAGATAAAACACACCAAATCATATATTTGTAGTATACAATGTCACATAGTATTTATTGATCCCTTTTGAGGGTGATGATTACTGTGTCTCTTAGTCACAAAACTGTAACTTTAGTCTCCAGCTAAAACATACATTTAATTATCTGAAAGGTGTGTTTGGCTTTAGAAGTGAAATGTTCCAAGCAAACTCATGTGTTTTACCTCTTACTCTTCACTAGTGGTACTGTTTTTAGGAGACTGTTTAACCTTTAGCAGGTGCATCCTATGTTGAGAAAGTGGGTCACTGGCAGGAAGTTTTTTCTGTATTATATCACATTCTGCTTATAGTCAAATTTTCTGTTGTATGCTCCTGCTACAATGGTGCTGCCCACTGCCATACCTTTCCTGCAATGATAGGCTATATCTCCTAAAACACTGAGCCAAAAACATATCCTTCTTCCACTGCGCTGCTTCTTGTCAGGTGTTTTATTATAGGGATAAGAAAAGCAATCAGGACAGGGGTTAACAAGACTAATTAGACATGAAGAGTGCTGAGCAGATAGTAAGAGCTAAATAAATGTTATCTTTTAATATTTAAAGGTCTAAGCAATGTTTCTAGTGTATTGATATTGCTTGACATCATAAATACTCTTACAAGTAGATTTTTTTTCATTTTTTGAGGAAAACACTGAAAGAGAAACAAAACAAAACAGAACAAAAAAGAGAGAAAGGTGAACCAATGTTTCAAGGTTACATTAAAGTGGTTTTGACCACTCCTCAAACTGCTTAATCTATCTATCTATCTATCTATCTATCTATCTATCTATCTATCTATCTACACACACACACACACACACACACACACATGACTACAACCACCACAACTACTACAAACACCACAATCAAATTTGGTTGACCTTAGGTAGGCAATTGAGTGCAGAAAGGAAACTATTATTTTTTTTTGCTTTGTATATACTCCTAATAATGTGAGGTGTGTTGTAGTTTACTTGTGTGACTGAGATATCAAATAATCAAAGTACCCAAACTATCCTAGTCATTAACTCATTCCATGAAGTTGTTTCTACATAGCTGTTGTCTTTCTATACTTGTTCAGGTAAAAACTGAGCAAGTTCTGTTGATCAAGTAACACCATCAGAAGAACTAAATAGCAAAACAGAATGGTAAATGATATTGTTGATAAAACTGACAGATAAAATCTCAGACATTGTAAAGAATTTCTACAAAGCAGCTGTGAGGCAGAAAAATAGGAAAATCAATAAAACAGTTGAAATTCTTTTTATAAAGAAAACACACATCTGCCTAATAAACATATGAAAACACTTCAAGACACATTCAGACACTAAGAGCACAACAAGATGCACACTGAAGTCATCATTGTTTTAATTCTTGCATTTTGTTTTATACAATGTCTTTTTACATCCAAAGTGCTGTTTAGAAAACAGTCATAGTGCCTTTAAACTGGGGGTGCTTTGAAAGATGAAGGTGGATTTAAATCTTTGATAATTGTATACCAATAACCTGGGATGTTTAAAATGAATTTCACAGAGGGAACTGTCTCACATCAAAGGCAGTAGACGCTCATTTACTTAATATCTATTCTTTTCATATAGATGTAGTTCAAAGTTTTCACTCATATAGAATAAGTTTTGATGAGGATCTTAAAAAGATTTTTATGATAACTAGAGTAATTATATAGAGATTATTTAAAGTAAATATATAAAGAACTGGTCACTATTTCTTAAATGAAAGTAGCTCATTGTTACTCCAAAGTAATTCTATACATTTAGTGGCTAAAGTACACTGACATCCATATACTTTTGGTTAGCTTATGACTTTTGCTTTGCCATTAAATTGCATTTCAAAGTCTCCTTTTTTCCCATTGACAGGATGTGTGAGAAGAGCCTTCCTTCACGCTCACATAACCTTTGCCTTCAAAGCACTTTCCCAGCTTTTATTCTATCACTTCATCTATTTCTAACGTTTGCCATGGCTTTTTCCATAGTAAGAATGTAGCTTATAACTAATGTCCCTGAAATCCCTTGAGTGCCAAATGCCTGATAATAAAAAAGGAAATTCGGATATTTTATAACTCCCTGACAGAGTGGCTGCCAGAAAGTGAGTGCTAGAAAAAATGCTGGCTGAAGATTTTAATGTAAAGCTCCACAAGTGAATATCAGGAACTAGCTCTACCCTGGCTCTGATTCTTAGTAGCTGTGACATCTTGAACAGGTCACTAAAACCTTTTGGTCTTCTATTTCTTAATCAGTAAAATAGAAATAGCATCAAGAGGCTTGATGCTGACCTAGATTTTTCAATATAAGAAACCACAGACGGTACCAAGTACCAAAATGGAATAAAAATTATAGACAAGATCAGATATGTTGAAAATTACTTTAAAAAATTAAAGTCAAAGTTTCACGAAATAAATGCTAGCCAAAAAGAGGAACATTGGATGTTTATTTCATAATAATAACAATAGAAAATGTTTCACAGAAGAAAAAATATTCTTTCATAACTTTCAAGATAAATATACCATTTGTCTCCTTAATAAAATAGATTCTTTGGAATCTATTTTAATAGTGCAGCTGGGAAAAATGTTGGTTTTGACATATCCAATCAACTGCTAACCCAAGCATCAACCTCCAATTGGCATATAGTCATAAACTCATGGGAATTTTAAAAGGGGAAAGTAGTTAGTAATAATTATTGTTTTGAAGTTAAAGAACCAGCTCTGTTGTATGAGCATCAGCCACACTTTCTGAGGACCAGATTTAGTTCATAGCACTCATACAGTAGTTCACAAATATCAAGTTCTAGAGTATTAACCACAATCTTCATACTTCTTTCTAGCACCAGATACACACGGAGTACATAGACATATACTATCTCACACAAGTACACGACACACTAAAATAAACTCATGTCTTGAAGAGTTATTTGTACATGAGCTTCAAATACGTAGGAGGATTTGGAGAAAACAACAGCTATTATTGGCTAAAAGCATTACACTGCCTAAGGAAATATCATTCACATAAGAGCTTAATAAATAAAAGTACTTATACCAAGTTAGGGAGAGTTGAAGAAGGATAGTGGAAAGTTAATTGGAAGAACATTATGTCAATGCCAGGAGTAAAGTAAATTGCTAAGAGAATGAGAATCTCAAAGAATCTCCTTTTACCTTTAGGCTTGATTGTAGCTAAGGTGAATAGTGTGACTCACAGCTCTTCCCTTCTGCTTGATGCTTTCTGGTTTATGATATTACTACAAACTTGCATAGCCAAAAGTCTACATTACAAAACTGCAATATGGCAGCCACAAAATGACCTCTAGTTGAGAAAAGCAATCTCAAAGACCACGTGTAAGACTTCCTAAAGCAATATCCTTATGGGTATTACTTGCAGTGTTATGCCAAGATTGTTGTACAAGCAGAAAAGAGAAACAGTAGTTATAGGACAGAAGCATAGCTTTTGGTATGGGAAAGAAGATTCATAGGAAAGGCATGTAAAGTAATATAAAAACTGTAGTTCTTTTCCAAAACAAAACAGAAAATTATAAAATCAAAGAAGATTTCCTCTCAGTCCTGACAAAATACACAGTGAGGGGATGTGATCTAATTTAGGCTTCATAATTCAGGATTGCTATATTTCTGAGGTGTTCATGAATGACATATTTGTTACAATATTTCTAAAAGATGCTGATAGTGAATGATGTAGAATTCAAAAGAAAAGCAAAAATTAGGAAGGTTTTCCACCGAAAAGATTAAAGCAGGTAATCAGACTCAGTTTCTATCAAAGCAACAAAAGTACTCGCTAAATTTGATGAAACTGTAATGTTTTCTAAATTATATTTGTGTTTCAAAGGACTCAGATAAGATGGCTGTTTAAACTAAATCTAGGTTCATGTGTAAGATTAGTAACTCTGAGTGAAGAAAAATCAGTATTCATCATTTTAATTTTATTAATTCATAAATTATGTGTGGTTTTACATAGTAAGATAAACAGACAACAAAGTGATAACCTAAAATGTTAAATGTAAATATCAATTTATTCGAAGTAAATGCTTGTTTTTTGTGTGTATACAGTTGTTCTATAAGAAATGTAAATGCTCTATATTGAGTTTACAATGTGATGTGTGATGGATAGACAGCAAGCTAAAATCAGTAGAGGTGAAAATGAGAAAGGAATATAGGAATATATATATATATATAAATATATATATACATATATATATATATACACACACACATATATATGTATATGTATTGTTAGTTAACAATAATTAATAGGGTCCAAAAATTACTCCATTTTTAGAATGGCAGGAAGAGAAACAAGGAATGATAAAGGAGTTGTCAATTGATTAACAAAATTAGCCCAAAATAATTAGCCCAAAATAATTGAAGTAGGAAAATAATGAGATCTTTCTCATCTTTTCCATTTGATTAAGTTCTTGAAACACCTGGAAGATTAACCACTGATGAAGAAGATAATGCAAAAGCCATGTTTATTTTAAGCTAAATTTCTTTTTTCATATTGAAATTGTGACTGAATTCTGAATATTAGTTTATATTTTAAAAGTATGAAAGTATGAAATAAATGCATATATTAAGATTATGGAATTTGTTGGGTATTTCATTATTATCTAGTAATATTTATTACATTAAAGTTTTTATATTGTGCTGGTGAATCTTCAGGGACAAGAATGATAAATATTAAGATATTTTCTACAGTTTGTAGCAGTTTTTATAAACGATATTAATGAAATACTATAATATGTATTCAAAGAATATTTTTCTGTACTTTAAATTTCATTTAGAAAATAAGCATATACTATCTTATATGGTGGAAGGAGGAAGATGGCATTAGAATGTTTCAGTGCAAGAGGAAGTTAAAAACCTCCAGATGCCAACGAACAGGAGACATGCCCACTCTAGCCAGTCTTCACGACCAAAAAAGTACAAATGAAGAAAAAACTTCCATAACTACAGTTCCCTAAGTTCTAAATGGAGGGTTAGTTGTAGCAGTCATACTTTCATATCGGGCCTTCAGAGGATAAGAGACCATATTAAATTCTAGTTATTTTATTGGACTTATTTTCCAAACAGCTATATAAAATGAGCTTATATATAAATTGTACTTCTCTGATCTTTGTCATTAAGCTTTTGAATTCTCAATAAACCACAATGCATATGTTTAGAAGTTAGGCTTGGATGCACTATAGTATATAAGCCATCCTCTAAAATATGAATAATTTTACATGTAAAACTGAATGCTGAACTATGTGTACAATCAGTTGAATGTGGGAAACAATTGAAACATGGGAATATATATGTCAATGTATATATACATATATACATATAAATACACATATACATCCATGTATGAGATATATGTAATAATATATTATATATAAAATATACATATATGTAAATATGTGAAAAGTGGGTCCATGTTCTGTCCTGTCACCAGAAACCATGTAGAAGTCTATGATCTATGTTCCACTGTCTATAAAGGGCAAGGAAGCTATATTTTATTGGTATTGATAACTATAGACTTATGGTTAAGAAAGAGAGACAGAAGGTGTCTTAGTCAGGGGTTCTATTCCTGCACAAACATCATGACCAAGAAGCAAGTTGGGGAGGAAAGGGTCTATTCAGCTTACTTCCACATTGGTGTTTATCACCAATGGAAGTCAGGACTGGAACTCAAGCAGGTCAGGAAGCAGAAGCTGATGCAGAGGCCATGAAGGGATGTTCCTTACTGGCTTGTTTCCCCTGGCTTGCTCAACCTGCTTTCTTATAGAACCCAAGACTACCAGCCCAGAGACGGTACCACCCACAAGTGGCCCTACCCCCTTGATCACTAATTGAGAAAATGCCCCACAGCTGGATCTCATGGAGGCACTTCCCCAACTGAAGCTCCCTTCTCGGTGATAACTGCAGCCTGTGTCAAGTTGACACAAAACCAGCTAGTAAAGAAGGCTTCATCAACAACCCCCATCCAAACCCCGTCCCATGCACCCTATCCTTCCCCCTAAAAGTGTAAGAGCTTGTATAGAAAGCCATTGAAGGGAACTCTTTAAAATTGTTATACGGATGCTAAAGTGTACCTCTCCACAACTGATGTCTTCTGTCAGGGGTAAAGGTGGGGAAGGATTCAGTTTTGAGGATGGCCACTGGGAGTTTGTCCATGCTACACTGAGTATAAAGACAACACAAATGGGACTTTCTTCTTCTAATTCTACTACTTC